>JAUZSU010138873.1:0-27861 GCA_034780255.1 Parotocinclus maculicauda | reverse complement strand
GAACTGTCCGTCGGGATCCACAGGGTCAATAAACACGGCCGGGCTGCTATAGATAGACCTCTGTCTAAAACCAGGTGTTTCAGTTTCATTGTCCAACCCCTGTAAGTCTAATGAGAAAACAGTAGAACATAATGTATTTTACTCATAATGTGTTTTACCACCAAAGTTTCCATCTCCACCTGCCAAATTTTTAAGTAAATAAGCTAGTGTTAAAAATGTCTACAAAAGCCTCTAGTCTGTGGGAAAATCTTTGCACTTCTTAAAAGTTCTGGCTTCTTTTTGTGGCCATGTGGTTTCATATCGCTGACTCTCCCAAGAGCCTTCGCTAAGTTAAAAGAATCCACAAATCAAAGACAAAACGAGTTTTACAGCAGATGCTAAAAGAGTTTATCAAAGCTCTGCTTCAAAACTAACAACCACCCTAATCCCTCCAGTTCAGAAGGGAAACGACAGCAGAGTATTCATTTCATGTACTATTAAATATATAAATGTCTCGGATATGACCGACAGTTCTAAGACAAAATATTAAATGAATTGTTCATCTTAAATCCTAAAAGTGTTTTTCAGAAATTATCATCTTTTTTAAATGTGTTATTAGCTAAGGATCTCTCCCATATGTGGGGGACTGTGGCAAAAAAATAGGCTCTTGTTTTAAAAATTCAAAACTGACTTGATGCCTTAACTAAAAAGACTTAAAGACTAAATACTGAGAGCTAAACAAAGCAGAAATTATTTTTATAAGCGGATGAAAATTAACCAAAGTTTGATTTTTTAAACTATGCATATCATCATTGTAAAGGCTGTTTGATTGAATGAATTGATTCAATCAGTTCGAATAACTTTACCATATTTAGATAGATGATGTTAAAAGGTGAATTTTGAGAGGCGACTTCTAGTGCTTCTCCAATGGGAAGTTTTTAAAAACAAATGGTGAACTGGTCTTGAGCTTTTTTCTGAATGGATATGTCTCAACAACAATAAAAAAAAAATTATTTTAAATCCATTCAACAATAAAAAAAAATTGATTTAAAATCAATCAACCATTAAAATATAAATATATATATATATATATATATATATTTGATCTGGGCTGCCCTGGCAAGAAGCCCCCCAAATATTTGCCACACTGCATAATAAGCCGTATACTCAGAACTGGAATTACAGGTAAATTTTGTCTTTATAGTAAATCAACTTAACATTAAATATAAGGAAATCAATTGTGAGGAGGGCAGATGTTGGTGCTCCAGCATTTAGTACTTTACAGCAACATAACAGAACTGTTTTCCTACTGTAATGCGTAATGGGACTGGAACTACAGACCTGCCAATCTGAGACACTCCTCAAAACTATCTTTTCAGAGCCTCAAGTGTCCTTAACCCTCTTTGTTGACTCTCAACATACAAACAGCTTTTTATTGTGGATTAGGTCAAATATAGCAAGGGATATGTCAGATTCTGTAATCAATAAACCGTTTTTGTGTGAATTTGAGTTACTAGAAGACCGAGGCATTACCCAGTTGTGGCTCCTTTGCAGAAGCACGGTCAACACATTTTTATCTCATTTTATTTGTGTATATGCTAACCATGTTGAGTTGTAACTAAGGGAATTTGGCTTTTGAGTAGCCTTTATTTCAGGGTATTTTATTGTCCTTTGTACTTCCAGTACTTGGAGTCAAATACGCTGTCACTACTGTATGGAGTGGTGCCACCACGCTGGTCTGGTGCATCACAGACACAACTGGCCAAGACTAAGAGAGGTAAGGTCTGCCTATCGAGACGCCGATAAATATTGATACTGTGGCAGTGACATCTGTCAAAAATAAGTTACCAGAGGCCATGAATTGTACGGAAGCACTCGCTGGCCTATGGCACTGTTTCTTTGGCAATGGGATCAATGAGGTGGAGGTGTAAATAAAATAAAGAATAAGACTAAATGTACTCAGTTATAGGTAAGATTTGTATATGAGATTAAGTTCATTAATCTTTTTCAGAACCCTTTTTTACCAGAGCACCAATAATTCATATTGTTGTTTCTGCCATAAAAACATGGACCACATTTTTACATTTTCTTTAAAATGGTGGGCAGCTCAATAAATATAAAAACTCTAATAGAAAAACACATAATATGCCATGCACAGGATGATGAACTTGCTCCTTGAGAAAATCAAGTCACAGCTTTGACAAAACTTTTGCTCCTTCAGGTGAAGCCATTAGACCTGCATTCTAAAGGTATACAGCGACTGCTACCTCAGGCCATTTCAAGCTCCTGACACATTGACTATCACCAAGAATTCAGTCCAGAGGCGATAACAGTGCTACCCTGTGACCCTTTCTCAATGAGGTTCACAGGTAGAACATGTCAGAGTTGTTATTTCTCTACCCTGCCACATCCCTCCCCAGAGAAGCCTGAGCCCTACGGGACGGCAGCATCCATTACAGAATAACACTGAGTTCACTACACACACTTCATCGTCCACTCAGGCGTAACCCGGCACCTGCAGCAAAAACACATCCAACGTGTTGTTTACAGCTAAAAACTGTGCCTTATCTAAAAACTGAAATCCTAGCTTTATGTATCTTAAAGATGCAGAGATGATCTTAAATTATGTTGCCTGCATAAAGCACTGAGTCTAAAAGGATACTACGGTGTGTGTCAAGGACTAGGTATATATATTCCTAGGTTAGTTCCATCGCTCACAAAGTTTAAATTTGTACGGGTGCAGTTTTGTGCAAATACCTTGCACCCTTGTTCAGCTTTTTAATAATTAATATAAGCTTTGCAGGGAATAAACATACACTTTCTGATAAAGCTGGGTAAATAACCAACATATTGGATCCAAAACTGGGGATCATCATACCTACCACACCAACAATTAACACCAAGAATCATCATACCAACCATACCAACAATTAACACCAGGGATCATAAAACCAACCATACCAGCACCAAAAACTGAGATTCATCATACCAACTGCACCAACAATAAACACCAAGAATCATCATGCACACCACACCAACAGCTAACACCACTGATCATCGTGCCAACCACGCTAGCGTCCAATACTGGCGATCATCATACCCAACAAGCAACACTGAAGATCATCATACTGATATACCACCCTCAAACACTAAGGATCATCACATCGGCACCCAACAATAAATATAACAGTACCCAATACACCAGCAAGACCATCATACAATGCATACCACCATCCAACATTGCTGACCGTTAAACTCGCCTGTCCAGACATCAAACTTTTAAAACGTCAAAGATGTCACTCCTGGAAAAATAGCACTCACCCTGAAAATCTGCTAAAAGACTAAACGCAGTGAAGTCAGCTAAGCAGTGTGTGCTTACATTGTGCTTCGTTAGCTCAGTCTTTGTGTTAGAAATGCTTGCTTGCAAAAAGAACTTAATGAATAAACAAACAGCAAAAACAAAAGGAATATGAAATACGAGGGGGGTAGCAATGAATGTTTCACACATATTTTGTTTTGTCTCTTTAAAGCCACTGGCAAAACTTGGTACTACACAGATATAAGGGAGCAGCCACTGGCAAAACTTGGTACTACACAGATATAAGGGAGCAGTCAAGAAATAATCTGCTCTCCACCCAATCACGAAATCAGTTATCGATTGCTATGACAAAACAAATTTAAGAAGATCCTAAACGCATTGGCAGTGATGTGAACTGAACAGCCAGTCGCTTGTGATCCATTAGCGGCCTCTGCTCATCTTTGGATATTGATCTTTAAACAATATTGATCCCCTGAACGTCCGTATCCCACTCTCATTTATCATCTCCATAAAACTCGAGACATAAGTCGATGCTGACACCTGAAATCTAACTCTTTAATTACAGTATCATTAGTCTTAATCCTGCTTTAGCTTGCAATAAGGTCTCAGCTGCACCGCTGACCGGCTAACTGGCACGAGCCTCTTTAATTTTAGCTTATGGTGCATTTGTTTGCATCCTATAAAAGGAGTTATGGAAAATCCACTGTATGCGGTGAAGGAAACGTACTGTATTTGCACACGAAAAATGCGAACACCTGCAATTGATTTGCATTGCATTATTACTGCGTAGAGCTGCTCAGATCCAGCGCTTCAGGCCAAACCGTCTGCTGTAATTGACAGTATGTATCCAGCAGGTTGAAATATGTGCTTAATAACTGAGAGAAAAGCACTGCTATAGCTGAATTGTGAAAAAAAAGAGTCAGGCTTTATGTCACCTGATGGCACAAATCAGCCCTGTTTGCTCTCACTGCATTTTGATTTGTCTCAAACGGGTGCAGACGAAATACATTTCAATGCTGACTCTGAAGATGTGCAAACCTTCTGGAAGAGCTCTGTCTCTGTTTTAATTAACATCTGAGCCACCCAAGGAGGACGGGTCCCTTTTTGAGTCTCGTTCCCCACAAGGTTTCTTCCTTCTATATTCAGGGAGTTTTTCCATGCCACTGTCACTGGCTTGCTCATTTTGGGATTGGCCTTTTAAGATAATATAATATTGTAAAGCTGCTTTGAGACAATTGTAAAAAGCCTTATAGAAATACATTTAAGTTGACTTTTTTGTCTAAATTAGTGATGAGCTGATTAACTACACTTTCTTTTGCTTGACTCAAAAACTTTAGTTTGTTAGTTTTTGTTTATTTTTATATTTTTTTCTAGAATTTTTGTAGATTCTGCTATGCCATTTTGGACTCCACATCGTCAGCATATAAAGTCTGGGCAAATTTAAAGGTTCTGTGGTACAAGCAAGTCAATCAAAGAGCCTTGCAGGCCAAAATATTGTATAAAAATCAAATTGTGAACTCAATAATTTAAATTGTGAATCAAATAATGAACAGAGTAGCACCCCTACTCACTATGACGACCTGTCATGGCAGTCACCAACAAAAGAGCAGTTGATTTTATTCCAACACACCAATATCTCTGCAAACTTTTAAATTTTTGGCAAATTCTCAACGACTACTCAAAATGTGGCCTGAATAATGACAATAATAAACCATAAAAGCTGAGCAGGTAAAGATAAAACAAAGCCGCATGTGAATATCTGATAAAAAATCGTGGTGGATGAGGAGCTGCTGGAAGCTGTAATTAAATGAAAGTGTTTTCCATGTGCTAACACAAAGAGCCCAGTTTCTCAAGGCCACTCGTTTCAGTAATGATCAGCAGCCCTGGAAGCACCATTTCTCTGAAGGTAATCCAACATTATTAAAAGATCTCAGACCCTCAGATCCTTGGCTAAAGGTGGCCACGTCGGCCCTCCCACAGGCTTTCCCTGGCTGGAGAGGAATGAAAATCTTCACTCCTAATATGCACACTCGCATGCACAGATAGGCCTTGATCAACATCAGCGAGGGGAGGCCCAGGTTGTCATGACAACGTATTCTGCTGCCGAGAGCTCAGGAAGGACACTTGTGGAATAGCAATGGTGCCGGTGCTGACTTCACACCATAAGAACTTAAATATATGTTTTCTGAAAATGTGAAAACGTTTTGAATAAAACCAAAAGTACTTTTGAATTTGATCTTTCAGTGTTTTCTTACAACTGGTTAATAATTTGTTTGAATTTGTAGAAGTATTTACGTGTCTATACAGTATACACATAGAGTCTTGGCACAATTGCCCGTGTCAGAGGGCAGGACAGCTAAGGCAGCAAGCATTCTTCAATCCTCCGTTTAGATTCAGGCTCATCATAAAGGTACAATCAGATGCAGCAAACGGGTTGTGAACACTTCAAGAGCTGTCAAATGACTGGAGATCTGGGCATGCCAAAGAGGGAGAAAAAGAAATAAAATGAAAAAGGAAATGCTGAAATGCATCAAATTTGTTTCCTGTAGAGACTGTTTTAACTTTATCTATTTTGGTTTTACTATCACATTCTCAACATGGCGGCATGATAGAGGCAGAGTGGTAAGTCCTGTTACCTCACTGCTTCTGAGCCTGACTTCAAGTTCCAACCTGGCAACTACCCGTGTGGTGAGGCAGCATGGTGGCTCATTGGGTAGCACCGCTGCTTCACAGCAAGAAGGTCCAGGGTTCGATCCCAAGGTGGAGTGGCCTGGGTCCTTTCAGTGTGGAGTCTGCATGTCCTCCCAGTGTCTGCGTGGGTTTACTCAGGGTACTCCGGTTTCCTCCACCAGTCCAAAGACTTGCATGTTAGGTTAATTGGTGTATCTAAATTGGCAGTGATTTGTGTGTACATATATGACTAGTCTTTAGATGAACTTGTGTATAGATATAACCTAGTGCGTCGCTGAGGTGACCACTGATGCCAATAGCGACGTTAATGAAGCCAAACAAACTTGTGTGGAGACTGCAGTTTGTCTTTTTGGGTTTACTCCACGTTACCTTTCACTAAGCAGGGGTTTTTGCCTCTCAGTCACTTAGTCACATTTGGACACTTTAAAGATGCCAACTGGCCTAACACATCATGTGAATTTTAATCATAGTACATAGAGAGTAGGAAGCCCGGTCGTAGCACCTTTCTCCCTGTGATGCCATGAAAGGCACAGCCACCACCACCCTGACCCTTAACATGTGTCTTTTGATTCATTTATGTGAAGAAAGGGCTGATGCTGTTAATTAAAAATGACAATCTGATAAAAACCAGTCTGGATCAGAATGTCTTCAAATGTCACCGTGAATAACATCAAGCAATACTATGACATCATAGTTCACCCCCACCCCAGGCTGAGATATCTATAAGGCAAAACAATTTGTTTTTACACTTGGGTATACTTAAGAACATAAGAACAAACAGCATTTTTTGCAGCAATCATACATCATGAATAAATCTTCCATAAAACTCGATCCTCCTTGAATCAGTGGCGTCTCTGCATTGACACAAAAGTTTGTTGTGTGTTTCAAGTGATTAAAAAGAGATAAAAGCCAAACGGGATGCTGTCTGACTACCGGAGACGACTACAGAAAAAATATCGTGTGCTGAATCCTACATAAAAAACAGAGATGGGATAAGATCTGTATCTGTTTTATTATTGTTATTCCATCAGATAGTTCTTCCAGGGTACGAGAGATTTTATTCTGCAGCAACTGCAAAGCCAGGCTCAGTGTTTTCTGTAGAATTTAGCAGATTAAAATGAAGCAACTGGAGTCAGAGGCGCTGAACTGTCATGTCTGCAGGTGTCTGTGTAGGTGGACTCGGAGCTTCCACGCTCCATTGCCACCGCCACAAGATGCCACAGAATAAACAGTACATGCATGGCAATTTGATTTAGCATTTCTGCTGTAGCGAATCAATTTCTTAACAAGACCTTTATAGGATCTGAAACATATCGCTAAATGTACATGAAATCAGTCAGGTTCCTTCTCAACCATGACGGTCAAACTAAAGAAGACAGGCATTAAGTCACGACCATTACCAGTTTGCCCTGCATGGTGTTTTATTGCAGAGGTTTCTCAGAAATACGTTTCTATTAAACAGTGTGTCAGTTTTATATCTGATTTATTTGAATGATCATTTCGATTCTTTCATACGTTGGAAGATATGTGCTCCGGTCCTCCTGTTTGCTTAAGAAGGTCAAAATCCTTCATCTGTTTCCTGCACCGGTCAGCGCCTGCTGTTTATACAAATGGCCAGACGGCCTTAATAAAACAGAGACTGCTTTCAGGACCCTTAACTTTCACCTGCATTTATCAAACGCATTCAAATGAATGACGTCACTTTCCTCCCGCTCCTTTCATCTCGGCACTGGGGCCGAAAACTCTCCAGTTCCCTTAAAGAATGAAGGAGGGCCATGTGGAATGAGATACTCCTTTAGAGGGGGTGCTGGTACTTTCCAAACAAAGCAGAGAGAATAATTATCAGTCTTCCTCTGGGAACTGGCCCGTACTGAACCTGAACCTGTGAACTTGTCACTAGAAGTCAGATCAGTGTGGAAAAGATAATTTAGCCGCTCACGCTGAGTGCAGGGGGGGCTAAATTGGGGAAAGAGACAGAAATGCCAAGAAGCAGTAGAAAGCAATGAGGAGACCAGCTCTGGATATTATTTTGCTTTCTTTTTTCTCTCTCCAGCTCAACACTAAGTGCTTCAGAGAATCAACCCAAAATTAACTTCAGGTACAGTGTTTGTGGTACTCCAGCCCAAGACAAATTCCTGGTGCGTGCTTCCTCAGATATACTGTAGTGAACTACCCAAAAATAGCTTCAGTTCACCTGAGATCTTTGTGTCTATGCACAGAGGGTGGTCACATGGAAAAGTCGATGCCTGCTACCCATTCCCCGCCTTTTCCTTCAATCATCCAAACTGAGTCTCATCAGAGGTGCTCTCCAAGAACGAACTTCATGTAGCCTAAATATTTCTGGATCAACTGGCTGGGTAGAATAATGGACAAGTTTAGAAGAGACAATATGGACCATTTCTGAAGCTGGACAGCCATTCCTCATGGTGCAAACAACATTTGAAACCACTTGCTATGTGCTAACTAGTATTGAGTAACAACATAATTGGTGGTGTACTAATTAAACATACCATTAAGTACAATAATGAGGTTTGAGACAGATCCTTAGGTTGTACATCCTGCCTCAAAGGCTCTCATCGGGCCACATCGTGGCTCCCCACTTTTAGATCAATTTTCAGAATCACCATGGAGGTGGTGTTTCAGAGTAATATTTCTTAACCGCCTGTTCAGACGCAAGAATAAATCAGACATAATGGGGTATAGACCTGAAGTCTTTACCTATTAGCACCACTCAGCACCTTGCAATGAAATGCACCTGGGGGGGAAACGAGGCTTGCGTTTATTATGCTGCCTATAAAAGCCTGATGAAAACTTGAATGCACGTAGACATTAAATGGTCACAGATGGGTACACTGTGCTACCATGAGTCGTTCATAATGGTCCTTTGATTTATAGAGTGTATGCCCTAATAAAGATTATGCCAAGGTTCTTGTGTGATTCTTCTGCTCTGTATTATAACCAAACTTTTAAGAGCCAGGCCAAGTAAGGACACAACAACAGAACAAATCTCCATCATCCACTTTTGTTGTGATGAGTGAGAGTTGGGATCAGTGTGTGTGCCCAACAAGGCCCCAGAAAGCCCCAGGAGGAAGACGGAAAAGACAAAGACATGCCAGCCCATCTTTCTCCCAGTGGCTGGAACTCCACTGTGCCAATCAAGGCACTTGGAGGACTTTTAGAATTACCCTCTTTTTCTCCAGCAGCAGGGAGGAGATAGTGGGGGTGCACAATTTGGCACCGGCTTTGGAGATTATACCATTGTGTTTGGATGTTCATTTATGTTCTGACAAACGAACTTCCTCTCCCCTCTGAGAGAGTATTATGAAAAAAGATTATGCTGTCAGTCTATTAGATGGGGAAAAAAACATCACGTTCTAATGGGAATTGGCCTGAATCTCAAAACTCGTTTTCTATGCCTGAGTTCTATTATTTTGGCTGGTCAAAGTTCTGACCAGCAGGGTACTTCTTACAGACCGGTTTCACCTCTTTCATACACAGTCAATCATGAATGTACAGCATGCTGGACCCAGCTGCTAAGGAGCTGAGCTGTCTTGTAAATATAATGCAACATATAGCTATGTACTCATATCTTTTTTTTTACATTTTTTAATATAAATATATTTCACATGGTATGCATACCAATACTAAAATATAACTATTCTATATAACTTTGTAGACATAGCTTATTTTTCTAGTCTACCACACTGCTCACAAATACTTTTAAATGGATTATCCTCTAATGAAATATCCCCTATTTTTTGTGGGCAGTGTAGTATGCTACCCACAAAGCAAGCTCCTTTGGCCAGCCCATGCCAACTTCAACACACACTGAGTGCAGGCTCGATACAAGCATTGTCTGGACATGCTTAATCAGGTTAAATCATGGCAAAGAGGCCATAAAAGCTGCTCACATTTACAGAGGGTGTGTTTACTATAAGTCTTGTCGAACTGTTACATCTGTGGCAAAAACACGATTAAGACTCAAATATTCATAAACTTTAAATATTAAAAACTCTACTTCTGGTGAAAAATTGGTTACAAACATAAACGCGTGCAGTTAACCTGGGAGCTTGGCCAAGAGCTACTCATACACAGTCCCGATGGAATGTGATGAACAGAATGATCACATGATATACCTACTTTTGTCTGACAAATGAAGTTTTTTTAATAAAAATAACAAATATACTGCTCATAAAAATTGATATTTCATGAGTAAAGTCTAATACTTAAGTTTTGTGAACAGAGCATGAGACCAGTGAGACACGTTGACAGTTTGTCAGTAACATGGTCACCAGAAACAGAGCCTACATGAGACAGAGAACATAAATTCAATTAGGAAAATGACACTGATCCAGATGTTAAATCCGCATCTAATAACGCAGCTAGAATTTTTTCTTAGTAACCAATATAAACAACAACAATTTTAAAATATACTACAATATCTTCACTTAACTTACCACTTCAATAGTGATCAAATTAGCACACATGCTACATGATATTTTCTACATAACTTGCTAAGTGATATTTGACAGTGCTCAATTTACACTGTCAAATTATAAATAGTGATTTATTTAATGGTACGCAAATATAAAAGAAAGCAATAGCATTCGTTCCTAGGAATAATTAAGAGCTTAGATTAGCAAACACGTTCTGTATCTAGAAGCCTCTGGGTGCTACGTCTGACTCAAAACAGCAACACCATTACTAGCAATTAGCCTACATTTTTAATGTACATTACCAACTCTGATAGAAATTTACAAAAACCTGCTACCATTATATATGAATATCTTATTGTACTCTCTAATCTGATATGTACTTAGCAATCGTGTGCATGACTCTGATGACATTTAGAAAATGCCCAGGTTTAGATGCCATGACATAGTGACGAGAGCTGGAGTGGTGCTACAAAGGTCTGAACCTGGGTAAATCATTCTACCGCTTGCTCTACTCTTTCCCATTTGTTCTGGCTAAACTTGGCTGCCCATTAATCTTGGCGTGCCTTTTTGTGCTAGAGCTGACTGAGCTATCCATCACCGTTGCTTGATGACTGTTCAGACAGCCATGCTCGAGAGCGCCGCTATTGTCTGCTGCAGAAGTCTTTTCATATCTGGCAGTGAGACATGAACAGTGCTGTGTATTTTTGAGGAGGATGGGATTCTCTCTGTACGAAACATAAATGAAAATGTATATTAGCGCATGCAGCGTGTATATCTAAACTAACTGGCAACACACACACACACGCCCAGAGGTTCAAGTAAAAACACATGAAATGGCCAAGCGGTTTTGTCTGCAGTTCATGGCAGCCAAGACTATGGGACCGCATATGGAAATGTGGGTGTGTCACTAAATCCGAATCTGGAAAAAAAAAGATGTGGCTATATATAGGAAATGTGGGATCATACATCCAACCCTGTCTATAGTCCAAGCCTAGTCTATACTAATCTCACGGATTCATGTTCATACACTGCTTACAAAAATGAGGGGATATTTAATTATGAGATATTTCCCTTTGACGTAGCCCCTATTTTTTTATAGCAGTGTATGTAGACTGAACACAAAACACAGTGCATGTGTCTCATAATCTATTTCATACATTCTCCAAATGTAATCCAGGTCAACCATAGTCCATGCAGGGTCCATTAAAAGTCTAACATAGTACAACAAAGCTGTAGTTTATATGTAGTCCAATCATAGTGCATCCATTAAATAGTCCAAATAAAGTGCAAACATTTCAAAACTATTCCATAACATGCAGATGCAGTTTATACATATAGCATTCTAAGATTTATTTTCATATTTTGTTATGTTGAGGCCTTACTTTGTCATTATGGGGTAATAAGACTGTGGTAGCCTAGGGGTTAAGGTACTGGCCTCTGGACCAGAAGGTCCAGGGTTCAAATCCCACCTCTGCCAAGTTGCCACAGTTGGGTCCTTGAGCAAGGTCCTTAACCCACAATTGCTTGGATTGTAAGATTGTATAAGTTTTTAGTCGCTCTGGATAAGGGCGTCTGCTAAATGCTGTAAATGTAAATGTAAATGTAATGAGTGCAGACTGATGAGAGAAAAGAGAAAAAAATAGGACAAGGTCACAACAACAAAATTGTGCAAAAAATACACAAAGGTTCGAAGAAATGACAAAAACAAGGACTTAGCCACTGGCATTTACATATGCAAGCATTTTGTTATCAGAAAAGCTAACATGCTAAGCAGACAATATTACTAAAAGGAGTTTATAAATCTTATTTTTAGATCCTAAGTGCTAAATAGCTAATAAAAAAATAACCTGATTAGAATCTTAACACCCAGAAACTTGACAGGATTTCTGAAGAGATTTAGCAAATGTTCAAATGCTTATTATCTTAATGGAAGAAGATAACCTTAGCTACCCAAACAAGATTTCAAACAGATTAAGTCTATTATAAATAATATACACAGCTAATAAATAGCTCCCATTAACAGGTAGAATAATGAACGTTTTTCGTGCATATTCTTAGAAATCCTGTCAGGAACTCTAACGCTGGATAACTAAATACTTGTTCATAAAGAAATACTCATGATTCTAGTTTAGTCTCAAATGAAGGCCTTGTGTCAAGTGTGTCATGTTCCAGATTCGGCACCTTGTCAGTAGAAATGCCCTGTAAATAGGCTTTATACTTTACCCTAAGGATAAAAAGTGTGTATCTGATAAAATATATATTTCTCCCTGGTCTATCATCCATCACACTTATCACACAATCACTACAGCCATTCTACTATAGAGCAGATTTCCCCTTGGTCTCAAAAGTGGAGTCGCATTCAGGCCAAAAGAACATGTAGCATCAAATAAATATACTCTGATTTCAAATGCTCAACAGCAGCTGTGTGCGTAAGGAGAAATGAGTATCACATTTAGTGGCGATTAATCTGAAATTTGAAAGAACGCCCTTATGCAAAAGCCCCTGAGCACGTTCATAAAACAAACAGGCTGAAATGAACCAATCATACCATCTGGATCTGCTGCTATAAAGTGCTAGTTCTGAATATTACAACCAATTGGCCATTTTTGATTGCTATCAAAGTCTGTTTCATGAGGACAGGTTGGATAAGATGAGGATGTGATTTCCACAAGACAGAGAACACTGGACAAATTTGAGTAATAAAATAGACATGGAACATTACTGAAACTAGTTTGAAGAGTAAATGTCTACATATTTAAGACATTTCCAATATTTTGCCGAGTAAACTCTAATATTAATTCCACTATTAGAAAAGTCATCACATTATTGAGGCACAGGGGACTTTCTACTGCTTGTTATCTGTGGATCGGACATTTACTACTTTTTACTTTAACGTGGGCTAGAGGGTAGGGTTTTTTAAGTGTAGTGTTTCTTCTAGCATTAATGCTGCGATGCAAATCAAACAACCAGCTGCTCATTACTACTGAATAAAATGAAATCGGAGGGTGGACAAGGACCACCTTCATTTTTGTAAGGTTCCTGAACTAATTCATTATAGCAGGCTAGTGGTTCAGGTAGTGGGTTAGGAAATTTAAATAGAATGAAGTCTGTTACCTGGAGAGCTTGTGACTGTAAAGCACCTAAATAAAACCCATTTAACCAGGGTGCCCAAACATTTGTAACAAAATTGTAAATTCACAGGGTGCAGACAAGCACGCACCCCAGAGGTTGCTGTTGCAGCGGCATGGAATGATTCCCATTTGAAATGTGGGTATTTTCCATGTCCTGGAGAACACAGGGCACAGGTTTTTGAGTAGTGCTCCATCACTGAAGTGGTAATGCTTACTGGTTTTAGCCTACATTGTGTAATTTTGTGAAAAGAATAAAACCCTAGTAATAAAAGTCTTCAGTATGTACATGATAAAATAGATTTTTATTCCATGTACCCCTGACAGTTCAGACATGCCTAATTCAAAACATAGAAATGTTTGGTCATAACACCCAGCACTATTTAGGAGTGTCCTGGACAGAAAACTTGTACTTAACATAGATTGTTATTGCACCACTGGCGGACAATCCTCCAGTTCTCCATCCTCCCTTAGGCACTGTCAATCGTGCCTGCATGGGGGACACAACCTGAACTCCATTTCAAACACTAACCCTAACCTTAGGGAAATGCTGCTGGACCACCATTACTATTTATGGATGTGTTTGTAGTTGTAGTTGTAGTTTCAGTAAGTTGCAATTTACCATTTTTGTTCAAATTTGTAGGAAAAACTTTTGTTTAGTTTTCTTTGTTTTAATTTAAAGTTTTGCTGATTTTAACCCTGGTTCAGTCACTGTGACATAAACACTTCTTGTACATTTTTCGCTTGTTCTTTCTTATGTGATGGTTTTGTTCTGGCCCTTGTCTTTGTCATGTATAATAGATTTTTCCATACCAGTACCACAGACGCACTGTGATGCCAGAGAGGATTGGAGGGCGGGAGACGGTTGGATATTTATGAGTCTCTCAGAGGCATGCGTTTGCCCCGGGGTCAGTGCCGGCCCAGAATGAGGTAATGCCTTCTCTATAATCTCGGCGGCACGAGGTTCATCCACCCCCCTCCTCTTCCCCTGATGCTCTTCCCTGGCTCGATCTCTCCACAGCAACACTACATCACCATCAACAAAAGCCTGCACACATCTGTGCTGAGAGCTCTTCATGCACTAAGACTGCAGTGTGAGAAGCTCTTCTTATGCAAGGACAAAGCCTGGCCACGTCATGCTCTGACTTTGCTTTTGTGTTCCTCAGAGGACTGGAGCACCAGGCGTCTGGGGAAATTTGCATTTAAAAACAGTCGTACCCTCCCTGGTACTGAAAACTGTTTGGCACCGAGGTAGAATAGTCGAGGGGAGGAACGAGAATAGAAAGCATATATTTTGTAGAAAATGTATTGTGCAACGGGTTTGTTTTTTGCATCAAGCCACCAGGCTTAAATAATCCCACCTCTAGGTTGGTGAAAGTCCTGGATACTCGGCAGACGTGCGTAAATCACACACTCGCCTCAAACCACAAGATAAAACGCGGTTTGTCATCTATATAAATAGAACCAAAAAAACCTACCTAAAATAGTAGAAAAAAATCTTGAGACAGATCTTTGTTTAAACCCACATAACGCATATCACAGCGACAGTACGGCAAGTTCTAGGCCATCATAATCTTCTTACCCCCGTGTAAACAACCTGTCTTAAACAGACTGGCTTCGTATAACACCTGTGTACACACTCGCATATGCCTGTATGTATCAGTAGCACTTGCTACAACTCTTGTCATTGTGTCTTAAATATCAGAACAAACTGCTCTCTCATATTACGAATACTTACACCATGTTACAAGCTGATCTTTTTGCGCAACGAACGCAGCAGTTACTGCATCTCAGTACAAAGCAAAAATTAAACACACACTTCTAACCCGGTAGAAAATCCACCACCCTTATCTTTTATACACTAGTACCGGTAAGGATTGTTTGCACATCAACCGTTCTCCTATAGCCGGATGACCTCAGAGGAAGCATGGAAAGACTAATCCCATTCTCCAATGCGCCTATGTCATTAACCAAGAGCGCTGTGGGACAGGCTGTGGAACAGGCTGTGGAAGCTTTCCAAAAGAACCAACAACCAGGAACCTCACTCCCATATTTCCCCTTGGTTTCTGGATTTTTTTAATCTTGTGACCTAATCAAATATGTTTAAGCCTTCAAGAGAGATCTGTTCCCTCCAAATCATGCATGCTAATAAATAAAGATCAAGTCTTACCTATGGAGAACAGCAGTCAGATATAAAGGCAGCACATGGAAGAAGAAAAGAATGTTACTTAATATTACAGAACAAAAAAAAGCACAAATTACAAAAAGTGTGTTATAATTGAGCAGCAGTGCTATTTGATAAAGGCTAAAATCATGGTTATTGAACTCATAACTGTCAGTTAAGGGAGAAAAAAAATCACACTATAATTTTAAAAAGACAAACAACGTACATGCATTTTGTGGCACCTCATAAACCAGACATTATACATTTGGCACAGAGTGATTGTGACATTTATGTTAATTGATTGCATTCTTTAAATGCTAAACCTGCATGTAATTGCTCAATAAATCAATCAATCAACAAGCAAACGACAGATTTACCCTCCAAAGGCTCAAGATTGGACTCAGATTCATGTGTGATAAAGTCACACACCAGAGTCTTCAGACTCGCAGATGCACAGATTGATCGGCCAGTGACCCGCATCAGCAATTTGTCAGCGTGACCGGCCATAACTGGTTGTCGAATGATCATTCTCATGGAGCTCATTCCGTTCCAGTCACATTTAACTACAGCACACGACAGAGACGGTTCACAAAAACATGAACATCATGGAGCTTTTACTAACTAATGCAGAATTCAGCTCACATATGGAGCTTCAAACACGGCTCAGCCACTCACGTGTTTGTGTTTGAGACCGATGCTGACGCATGTTCACGATAAGGAAGGTTTAGATTTCAGTTTAAGTGCTACTTAGTAAGCTAAATAGTCTTTCCGTTTATATAACAATGTTAATGGAGGAGAAAGGATCTAGCATTATTTTAGCCATCGCTATGTCTTTAGCGCTGAAGTTCACCGCAGCGTACTGTTCGCAATACATGCACGGTAAAACAAAGCCGTGGAGGAACAACTCTAAAAACGTTCGGAAAACCACTTTAATAAGACATGAAAAACCTTGACAAAGCTAACAAAGGCAAGGCGAGCAAACCCTGCTACATTTCTTGTCCAGAACAACCAAAAAAATCTTCTGGATTCTGTCAGTTAATATTCATAGAAAGAATCTTGGCTGAAATCGGAATCAGCCGGTAGAAATATCTCTACCCAAGACTCAGAGCTGCACAAATAAGACTTGACTCGACCTCTCAAAAACCTCAAACATGACCATTTTAGTTGGGGGGGGGTTATAATCCCATATCACCACAGCAACTCTAGTGGTTTGATGATAAGAGCCAGCCGTGAGAAATGGCAGTTTCTAAGGGTTCAAATCTCACCTGGGGATTGAAACAGGCAGGTTGACTAATAACTAACGAGACTAAACTAAACATTTCTACTTTCTAAGATTTAAGACAAACTTTCTTGCCTGAAAAGGGTGCATTCGTCTCAAAGTGTTAAATGTTTGGCTTTTATTTAAATATGGTGCTACCGTATTATCTAGTTTTACAAAACTCTTGACATAATGCATAGCTGCGTCAAACACTGTTCTCACAAATCCTTGGAAAATGCTTAGAATAAAGACATCTGTTATCAAGTGCAGAGGTTCACTCATGCTTTTACAGCTACATGACATGTACAGCATAATAACACCCCGCTCTTAAAAGTAATACACTTCAATGTGACACAGAACACCTTGAAAGGCTAGCGGTCGCTGATATCCCGAGTAGAAACCTGAGGATTAGGCCACACGTTTCTACAACAGTCAACCATGTGTGAAATTAATAGAGCAGGAGTGGAGTGAGTTTTCCTTGGCCAGCTTCACCCCCATACCTGCTGCTCACCAAAGATCTTCTGTCTTTGCAGTCACCTATATATGATCACTCTGCTAAACCCAGCCGCCTCTATAACTGTAATGAAATGTAGCAATCAATCAGGTTTATACAGCGAGCAGATGCTAAAAGAAGCTTTCAGCGTTATGACGTGAAGGGATAGCCAGAAATTCAATTATAAAGAGCCACTGAGAAACGTCTATGGGCTGTCTGTGTGCCGCTGATTAATGGAGGCCACAGAAACCAGACCTCAGCTAATGTGCTTCCTATTACTTGACTCGTGGGTCACTGACAGACCTAGAGGGTAAGAGGCAGCATGGCTGTTAAAATAAGCAACAAACAGAAACAAAATCTCATTGTGTGCACAGCACGTGCCCGTGTGAAGCTACATTATTAGACATGAACTTCAGGTCTTGCCTTAAATTGAAAATTGAAAAACAATCTTTAACAAAAATAGACAAAAACGTGAGCTGAGTTTGTAGTCAGAACAAATGAACACTGAAACATCTGCTTATCGTGTTTGTAGCTATCAGTGTTTATACTAGTGCTTTACCGATCAGATATTCTGTATCGGTACCGGCCCGATATTTGGCAAAATCACGGGATCGGAGTTTGGATAAGGGAAAAAAATGCTTTGCTCGTTTAATGCTTTGCTTCAATTTGGACGGCACGCCATTAACAGAGATGTGTCACATTAGCAATAGCTGGAACTCGAGTTAAAACTGTTAGCTAGCAGTGTGGTCATCATGTCAACTGTGTGAAGTTATTTTAAGCAAAAGGATGATAAAAGTAAAATAGCAGAGTGCAACGTATGCAACAAAATTGTTTTAAGAGGTGATAGCAGTGTATCAGTCTGATATCGATATCACCAGATGTTCAAGTTTGCAATATCAGTATCGGTATCGGGAATAAAAAAATGGTATCAAGCCAGCCCTAGAAAATACTGTATATACTTTCATGTGGGATTGGTAGAAATACTCAAGACAACTATATTTACACTGCTCACAAAAATTAGTTTTTGTGAGCAGTATATTTCTGTTTTTGTGGTCACGCAACAGGAACAAGATAAGTTAAAAATAAATAATTTTTAAAAATAAATATATATACACACTAGGTGTCCCTACCTATCATTGGCTCACCCATGATGGTAACCTACTATTTAAATAAATCTTTTTCCAACAACTGAAATATCTGGTCTTGTATTTAAAATATGAGTAGAGTTTATGCATTTTCTAAGATCTACACACAAGGCACACACAAGGGGATTTACTTAAATATACAATCTGTTAACGTTATGAACTATTGATACCTACTCTTTTAACCAACAATGTTAAAACAAGTTTTAACCTGTGGTTAACTGACAAATGACATCAAAATATAAAACAAATTGGTAAATCAAAGGGTAGCAAAGCTTTATTGAAAGAGAACACACGCTGAACAAAGCAGTAACACAACTGTCTTAAATTAACACAAAGGCCATGCGTTAAAGAAATAAACAATAAGACTAGTAGAAGTAGTCTCTCCTAAACCTCTCTAAAATTGGTCTTTAAAACAGTGTCCCTGTCACATTATTTGAGAAATACGAAACGTATCTTCAGGATAGCAATGGCAGATTAGTGGGTTCAAATGCGCTGCAAACAAAAGGGAATGTGCTTCTGATAGGGGGTCAGAACTTCTGATATACGCAGGTTCAGCACGGCTCTTAAATAACAGATAGCAGTTATTTACAGGAGTGATCAAGCAACTAAGCGTTTGGATTACCGGTTATCCCTATCGTTAATTGACTATAATAGTCAGAATAGTCAAAATTCCAAGATTGAGTCAAGAGGGCAAAACAAAATATTTAAACAGTACAGAATAATTCTGACTTCTAACTAGTTCTTGTCTTCATCCTTCTCTTTTAGGCTTTTATACTAACTTTTTAGCTTCAAAAAAGCTCTTCAGGTGACGCATCTGCCAGATAGCAGTGATGATGAGGATGATTGTTTGGGCGATGGACCACCAGAGGACTCGCTGGTTTGTACTCTCACTTGTCATACGGAAGCGCTCCTCCCGGTACTACAAACATAAGACATGTTAGCTGCCCAAGCTGGAAATGGGCACAATGTGTACATTTGTATCAGTAAAGCTAATTGCCCAGCACAGGCACTGGTCCTGTTCCTAAAAAACTAGAACTGAGACTCACCCGCTGGTAGTTTTGCTCTTTCTGTATCTGTTCCACCTGATCGAGCAGCTGCCTCACTCTGAGCTGCAGTTCCGTCAGCTTGTCTTTGGCGGCAATTTCTGGGTAGTTGTTAGTATGTTCTCCAACTTGAATATCCAGGTGCACTCTCTATAGGGCCAAACAAGACAGCATTACCACATTATGTTTTTACTACTCTAGACATGGGCTTAAATATTCATTCATTATCTTCTGCTTAATCCACACGGGGTTGTGGGGCCACCCAGCAACTATGGGCACAAGGGCAGGAACAACCCTAGACGGTCCGCCAATCCATCGTAGGGCATACACACACAGTCAGACACTAAGGACCATTTTAGAGACACCAATTTACCTAACACGCATGTCTTTGGACGGTGGGAGGAAACCGGAGTACCCAGAGTAAACCCACGCAGACAGGACCCAGGCCACTCCACCCTGGGATGGAACACAGGACCTTCTTGCCGTGAACCATCTGTGCTACTCACCGAGCCACCATGCTGCCCGGACTTAAATATTGTTCTTATAAAATGATTAATGAAAGACTTAAATCGATGCTTTCTAGCTTTTTAATTATTCTAGAAGTTGATCTACACTTCACTGGGACAGGTATTCAAGATATTTAATAGAAACCTATATCGATATATATTAAATATTATAATAAAGTGTTGAATATATTAGGCAATTTAGAGAACAATGTTTTAAAAGTAAAAAAAAACTAAACTGTCAAGTCCACTGGTCATCAGCTCAGTCCAGTTCCAAGTTTAGAATATGGTTTCAGCTGAATCGTAAAGTTGAAAAACCAGGGAGCCTATAATTTAACATTTGCACCAGGAATGACTGACATTGTGAGCTGTCAAAATCTATTCTGTTCAACCAAAATATTTGGAGTAGGAGGTTGTATTCTACACATTAGCAGTGCTCAGCTTTACTTAAGGAATAATTACCATGATCCTTGTGCAAACCAATGCTTTTAACCAATGGTGTCACGTGGAAATCCAACTACTTTGCTACTTAAATAAACAAATGTTTACTCAGTAAAGCATTTTAGGTATTAAAATGGTCCACATTGGAAACATTTTTTAAATTTTTCTACTGTACCCAAATACAGTTACAACACATAACCAGTGGGAACCATACCAGCTTTCCTCCAGCAAAAAGAGCCATCTTAGTCGAGTTGGAATGCAAGCAGATCTGATGTTCACCAGGTGTGTGGGAGGTGAACGTGAAGCGGCCATCCGCGCCATACTGGCGAGACAGAATGACCTTGTAGGGGTAAAAAACAGACCTTGGGTAAAGGCAGAGTAAGCAGGGTAAGACCTTCTTAGAGCACAATGTGTTAGACGTATTAATTAGCAGTCTCATTAGTGATATTGCAAAAGTCATTATTTGCTATGAATAATTTTATAGCACACACTGAAAATTAAGTGAATATTTTAAAAGGGATAGTGGAGGAAGCCTGATTAGTCAGTAAGACTACAGAGCCTTACAAACCCCAAGCTTCTATACTAAATAGTATTACTATTGATAACCACTGTAACAACAATGTTACAATAACTGCACGCCTATAACATCTACAACATCTAGAACCATCTAAACTAGTAAAATCTACATGTGGAGCATCCAAAGACTTGTTAAACCGCAACATCTGTAACCTCCAAAAAGCCAATGCCAGCACCATACCTAAAATCATGAAAAGCAAAGCTTGTAATGGCCATTAGTTAGTGCAACCTCTAACCTTCATCTAACATTTATCTAGAACCAGCACAACGTCCTGAGACCTCAGTGCAGACCTTGGTTTGGAAAACCTACATCTGTAAAAATCTGCATTTGTCACAACATCTGGAACCACCAAAACATCTGGAGAACCCTAGGCCTGAAACCTTAAGTCTAGAACATCTACAAAATCTACATTTGTTACAACATCTGGATCCACCAAAGCATGTAGCCAAACCTACACAACATCTGGAGAACCCTAGGCCTGAAACCTCGACTCTAGACAGCTACAACATATGTAACATCTGCATGTCAGTGATATAATGAAGGCAACAGTAAATTTATTTAAGAAAGATGTTACCTTTGTGTCTGGATCTTTGATCTCAACATGCATACCCAAACCAGGAGTAGCTGGAAGAAAAGAGGCCGCCTGTTTATCCCATAGCTGCGTCCTGTATTTCCCTACAAAAGAATAGATGCATATTACTATTCAAATACAACAATCATGCATCAGTAAGAACAAATTCAGAGCATTTACGGTAGAAACCCTATATATGTATAGTCGAGAAGACAGAGATTTAACACTGGGCTTGGTGCACCTGTTCCTCATCCAACCAGTTTCTCCACCAGGAAACAGGCGGAAAGGATCCAACTGATCTTTTGCAACGTGTCCCTGACAGTTAAGGACTCATAATGCTCATGCAGATTAACCTGAGATCGACTTTAAACTTAATATCATATGTAGTCACCACCACATATTGTTGATGGCGTATCTCTAAGGCGTGTAAAGAACAAACCAATCAAGACTGAGCTCAGCTTCCATTGTGGAAAAACATACCTATAACCATGGTCTCATCGGGGATTTCTTCAATGAAACATTTCTTCTCTGTCTCTCCAATATGAAAATAAAGAGCTTTGCCCGGTGAAAGCCAAGCAAACGCTTGCAAAAATACAAACAAGAAGGCAACCCCCGACATTGCACTCCGTCCCCTGTAGAACAGCCGCGCTAGCATTGTTTGGAAGAGTCGACTCCTTGTTTTGAATCGACTGCTCTTTTGGAGTCATGTCTTTGATGAGTCGACACCGAATCGAGTTGGCTTTATAAGAAGGACTTGATTCTTACTTCCAACCCTATTGATAGTCTACTACTTTTTAATCATCACTAATAGCTATTTCATCTTATAAGTGGTCTGAAATGTGATAGTTTATGCAAGTACACAAGTCCTCGTGAGTTAAGGAGGCCAATGTTAAGCTTTTATTTTGAATATCACTACGCAATGATTCCGGTTAAAGCACGGCACGCAGATTACCCATAGGCCTTTGGTGCTGTTGCTGCTTGTTGGATGTACAAGTGAAGTGTTTGCAGGGTTTCGTTTATAACTTCTCGTTAGACTTTTAAATATCACGTTTGTACAATGGCGCAGTATAAAGGAGCAGCGAGTGAAGCTGGAAGAGCCATGCAGCTAATGAAAAAACGCGAAAGAGAGCGCGAGCAGCTGGAGCAGCTCAAACAGAAAATAGCCGAGGCAAGTTTCACTTAAACACGACTCTTACTATTCAAACCCTACTTATCTGCAGCCCGTAACGCTTAATGTACTGTCGTTATAATAATAATAATAATAATAATAACAACCCGTAACAGAAGCCAATCACACGTTAAGCACGTACCTTTCAGTTCCGTCCTCTCCGTGTCCCCGTCGGTTTACTCCGGGTAACCCTCATCCCCCCAGTACAAAGACATTTGTAAGCGTTACATTGGGTTAATTAATAATTCCTTATTGGGGCTTTGTAAGTAGCACAGCGAGAAGGTCCTGGGCTCAATTTCAGGGTGGAACGGTGTGGGTCCTTTCTGTGTGGAGTTTGCATGTTCTCTCCATGTCTACGTGGGTTTACTTCGGGTATATATGACCAGTCTTAATAAAACCTTGTGTATAGATGTAATCTTGTGTGTGTGTCGCTGTAATGGCATCGGATGCTGATAGATGTTAGATAAAGCAAATCAACTAATAAACCTTTCAGAAACTGTGATGTCTGAAGCCAGTAACGTCCAGAATCTGTAATGTCTAAAACTCGTACCGTCCAGAATCTGTAACGTCTAAAGCCCGTAACGTCCAGAATCTGTAACGTCTAAAGCCGGCAATGTCCAGAATCTGTAACGTCTAAAGCCCGTAACGTCCAGAGTCTGTAATGTCTAAAGCCCGTAACGTCCAGAATCTGTAACGTCCAAAGCCCGTAACGTCCAGAATCTGTAACGTCTAAAGCCCGTAATGTCCAGAATCTGTAACGTCTAAAGCCAGTAACGTCCAGAATCTGTAACGTCTAAAACCAGTAACGTCCAGAATCTGTAACGTCTAAAACCAGTAACGTCTGAAGCCCGTAACGTCCAGAATCTGTAACGTCTAAAACCAGTAACGTCCCGAATCTGTAACATCCAGAAATCTGTACTTTTTATAACCACATATCCAGTCACCTACCATCTAATAAATCCCAGAGCTTGTCATGTGTTGTTGGTATAAGTTTTTATTTACAAAATCTGTCCAATAACTGTTGTTATATTTGCCTATATAGGACAACATGGTGAAATCCAACATCGATAAGAAGTTCTCTGCTCACTACGATGCTGTTGAGCAAGAGCTCAAGTCGAGCACAGTGGGTAAGCATGTTTCACAGTGCTACATCTCCCAGTTCAGGTACTGACTGGTAATTGTTTCACAAGTGCACTGGTTATTTCTTTAGGTCTTGTGACTCTGAATGATATGAAGGCAAAGCAGGAGGCCTTGGTGAAAGAACGCGAGAAGCAGCTGGCCAAGAAGGAGCAGTCGAAAGAGCTTCAGCTGTGAGCCAGTCACTTACTATTGTGCATTATTCTTGTCCTGTTTAGTTAAAAAAACAAAAAAAATTCTATGATACAGGGATTACCACAGTCGATGACATATTTTACAGATTGCTGTGTGAGCAGAAGGGGGAGGGGGAGCTGTCAGGCTTGATGTAGTGGGCTATTTTTGTTAGTGAACCTAACAGCAAGGTTGTGTATCACTTGTCTAATAATTACTGCACTCGTGTGTTAAATAATCATGTCAAAAGCAACTGTGGTCGTGGGAAAAATGTTAATCTGTTTCAAAGGGGTCAAATTATTGGGATGCACCAAGCAGAGAAAACATTTAAGAAGTGCATAAAACTCTGGACAGAAGGAAATGTTGTACATGCATTCGGCCATGTCTGAGGGAGAAAGAGCCAAATGGGGGATTATCTCACTGCTGTTTCAGCACTGCTTTCTTTCAGACATTGGATACAAAAAGCGTAGTCTCTTCTTCTACATGGATTCATCCTGCCAATAAAAAGTAGTTGGGGACCATTGTAAGAAGGCACTCGTTACAGGGTTCCTCTCACATGTGCATTGCAGAGATTGCCAATATCACATGCATTTTAGTTATCATGCCTTCTAATGCAGTTGCATATTTTGAACACCAGAGGGCGCAGTCTTATTTCATGCTGCTTTACACATTTAAAACTGCTTCTATTTTTTATTAATTGCAGGGGACTAACTATTTGGTTTTCAGTTGTTGTACAAGAGAAGTGTGTGTTATCATAATTTTTAATTGAAAATGTTTTTCTTTTCACTCGTTTAAAATATGGTGAAGCTGCAATAGAACATATTGTTTACAATTTTTATTACTAGTAATTTCTTTCAATTGAATCAGACTGAAGTTTCTTTTGAAAAGACCTTATGTCGAATGTAAGATTGATACTTGTGAGAAAATAAAATAATGTACAGATTATCGTGAGTTCAATCGTGAGCAACTTCTATTATTACACCCCTGGGTAAAAAGGGTGAATAATCATTTTTCATAGTCTTTTTTTTCCAGCACAGTTAGGCAGGAAGTTTCAACTGGTCTTAGGTAGCTGTGGGAGTAGCATAGCATTGATTCTCTGGTAACAATGTGTGTGTTTGACAGAAAACTGGAGAAGCAGAAGGAGAAGAAGAGAAAAGAAGAACAGAAGAGGAAAATTGCCAGTTTATCGTTTAATCCGGATGATGATGATGATGATGATGATGAAGATGAGGATGAGGAGAAAAGTGAGGAAGAGGAAGAGGAGGAGGAGGAGGAAGAGGAGGAATGTAAGTGAATCTAATATTCTGATCATATTAATGATGTTTAAGTACTAGATTATATTCTAACAGCAGTGCTGTCAAAAGATAACCAAATATTTAATCTGCTTGTACCTGTTGACCCAATAATAAAGCACAAATTAAGCTGTATTAGTTTTTAATAATGTAACACAAGTATTATGATTTATAACTTACTGATTCATCGTTTTAATGTCACTTTAATATTTTATTAAAAACAACTGTCCTGTGTGCCAGGCATGTGGTCAAATGTGGGACTGTATGGACTGCATGTGATCAAATGAAACCTAGCGGTTAAAGTACTGGACTCTGGACCTAATGGGTTCAAATCTACCAAGCTGCCACTGTTGGGTCCTTAAGCAAGGCTTTTAACTCACCATTGCTTGGATTGTAAGACTGTATAAGTTGTAAGTCGCTCTGGATAAGGGTGTCTGCTAAATGCTGTAAATGTAAATCAAACCGCAAGATTACAGTACACAAAACTTTTATGCATTTATACAATGGAATTTGCTGTTGTATAGTGATGCAAATTCGAATCAGGACTGTCCAAAATCGTTTGCTGTCCTCAGTAAATCCATTCCCTTTAAGCTGATAGTGATATAGGAAATCGTTATTGGTGGACCATTTTGGACACAGTGACTCTGTGTGCCTCAGGTAATCATGTAACGCAAATGCGATTTACTATTACTTAAGAAATGGTTATACCTAAAACTGTACGTGACAAAGTATTCATTTTGACCGGTGTAATTATCAGCTGTATTTAATTCAATTGCAGTTGTGAACTGGCTTTGCTGGTGTTTATGTACACCAGTCACGATTTCTCTAAGACTACAAAAGAAGCTCAGTTTCCCTTATACTGTAAATAAATGAAATGGTCAAATATTGTACAGTTGTGTTATCGTTTAATTGACAACAAATGCGTTCGAACACGTTCATCTCAAAGACGAGTTCGTTCAGAATCGGCTACTTATCACTAATTGACTCGATTTTGTTAACTCATACAGTCCCATAGCAACAATACCATAGATTTCAAGAAATCGTTTTTTATATGGTCTATGGTCTATGGTCAATGCATTTGCCCTTGCTGAGCGTCCATTCACTTCAATGGGACTGCATAGAAAAGTTTTTTCATTGCCTTGAAACTGACAGTGATTGGATAAATGCCATGAGTTTGTCCCGCCTCCGGACGCTCAGCATCTCTGGGGGTGAATGCAGCTGTGGGCGGGCCTTGGCTGGCCTGGACGCTGAGCTTGGACGTTCAGTCAAAGGCTGAATCCCATTTTGATGAACAGATATTTTAAAATCATCACCATCACGTAATCATTAGGAGCTCAGTCACATCGATTTTGCAAGTGAAGTTGAAAGGCAAACTGTAACCAATTTCTTAGTATTTGCTTCATGAAAAAACTTGACCCATTTCCGTTGTTCATTTTTACACTGTAAATAAACACACGCAACATAATTTTAGCGTTCATGTGTTCAAGTTTAATATCGTTTCGTTAGTTCGTTGTTGGACTGAACAATTACTCTGCTGTACAAACTGGTATCGTTAGTGGCAACAATTGGAGTTACATCTGGAGGTGTAGAAATGTATAGTTTTAATAAATAATAAATAAATAATAATAAAATATAGTTTTTAATTTATGTAGAAACTGTTTAAAAAGGATTGATTTTTACACCCAGAACACAATAGGCCAAGGTCGTCTAAGCGTCTGTCATTGAGAAGACACTGGTCAAGTCCCTGGAAAAGACGCCTACTTGGTGCGATATGGTCACGACCATTTTATTTAAAAAAAAAAAAATAAATAAAACAACGCAGATGTTAAATAGATAGAAACTGACACATTTTATGATGTAAACTGACACTGAGCTTTCCCTCTTTGAAAGACCAGCAGCCGCCACTGCTGTCAAAACACCCTGTACGTTAATGGATCAGCTTTACATAACAGGGACTACCCAGTAATTATCTAAGAATTGCAGAGAAGTGAGAAGTGTAATAACACTTAAATCATATTACATTTCGGGGAGGAACTGTATGGGCCAGTGGGGTTATATCAATCAGTTGGTTTGGTCCTGGTGCTCTGAATGTTTTTGAATGAATTTGACTGGTTATTAATTGTTTCTTTTGTTGCTGCTTGCCAGACATCATAGTTAAAAAAAGAAAACTGGGGAAGAACCCGGATGTCGACACCAGCTTTCTACCAGACAGGGATAGAGAGGTCAGAATTGTTTGTCTTGTTTTTGTTTAGTTGTTTTCTGTCGCTCTACAAACCGGATTCCAAAAAAAGTTGGGACACTAAACAAACTGTGAATAAAAACTGAATGCAATGATGTGGAGGTGC
>JAUZSU010138863.1:0-15741 GCA_034780255.1 Parotocinclus maculicauda | reverse complement strand
TAAGAGGGAAAATGGGTAATGGATGGGTTTTCCAGCATGGTAATGACTCGAAACACACAGCCAGGGCAACTAAGGAGTGGTTCCGTAAGAAGCATGAACCCAATGAAAAACCTTTGGAGGGAGCTGAAACTTAATGTCCAGTGACAGTTACAAAATCTGAAAGCTCTGGAGAAGATCTGTATGGAGGAGTGGACCAAAATCATGGTCAGACTACAGAAAACTTCTGACCTCTGCAATTGCAAAGGTTTCTGTAGAAAATATTCTGTTTATGTTCTGTTTATCTATTGCATCAAATACTTATTTCATGCAATTAAATGCAAATATTAATTATTAAAAACCATGCAATGTAATTTTCTGGATTTTTGTAGATGCTGTCTGGTTCAGTTGAATTGAACAGCTGAAGTATCCCCACAGTATATTCCTAGACCCATCACAAACTGAAAACAGCTTCATATAATATGCCCGCTTATATATTTATTTTGTATATATGTATAATCAATCAACATATATGTATAACCAATCAATTTTTAACACTCTAAAAACAACTAATAAAGTAAAATACAGTAGCGTACATACATAAAAAATAATTACATTAATACTGTGCTTGTGTATGTATTCACTTTCTTCACCCATCTACTTTAAATGATGATTACAATGCCTACTGGTGAAATTTAGTAAAGAAGACAGAAAAGTATTCAATGTAAAACCTGTGCCAATTCTAAAATGTGAATGGTCAGCTCCTAACAGGATCATTGTGAGCAAGTTCTTAAAAAAACAAGACTAAAATTTTTAACAAGATTATATCATCTTTGTAATGTTACAAAGGTCCCTACATTTAGAACAAAAGCTAGTAGTCGTTTTTACGCTCAAAGTATTCATAACAGGATGACTTGCTTTTATTTTTAGAATCAGTGCAATTTCCTTGTTTTGCTATGATTTTATGAGCCACAAACAAGGACCCTCTTGTGGATATACAGACAACTATCCTGATTAAAGATGGCTGCTTTTTTGTAAAACCCTAGAAATAAAGAAAATTCAGACCCTTTGGAAAGCATTTCGAACCAGCAAAACAAAGCACATCCAATTTCCAAACCACATGAATTTACTTATTTGCATTTCCTTTTCATTTTCTTTTGTATAGAAAATTGCAGATATGCTGAAACCACATAAATAGGTGCAGGAACACGTGTGCTCCAAATATGAGAACTACCACATTAAGCATTGCCAGTAAACTGTCATAACCACATGAACAGGGAACCCATTTTAAAAGTGATGATCATTTTTCCAGTCAAATGTATTGACTGGTTTATCTGAGACTAGAAAATGCTCTTGAATGCCATATCAAAATTTCCCATGCTCTGGTGCAGCTAAACAAATGAAACCACCAACAGTAGACAGGTACAAAGTTCTGTTGGGTCATGTTTAGTGTTATGATTTAAGTGCTATGTTTCCCATTCGTGTGAGTGTATGGTATGTTTTTAGAATACTCTGCGGATGCTGTAATCAGCCATGCATAAACAGTAACAGAAATTCCCCACATCCGTTGACATGCTTTATAAACTTCTGTGAGTCACTCACGCAAGCAATGCACTGCGTCACTCCGATCTCCAATCACCATTCTCATCTCCGACTGTTTACTGAAAACATGCATTAAATCTTTGTATGAGGTGCAGTATATACTGTGGTTGTAGTGATTTTTAACATTTAGTAGTAAACATATACTGTAGAATTGAGACTTGTTTAATCTGAGTGTTTATCCAGTCCTATACAATCTCCAATCTGCTCAATGAGTTCCTGCCTTGTGTTCTGGTATTGTGGTCATTTTATGGACATTTCACACACAATAGATGAAGATACTCCACTAAACTAAACTAAGGTTTTGAAAGGTTAGTCCCTGGCCCTGAACTCTAGCAACCCAGTCATTGTCAAATGTTTATAAACACCGTCGCTTTGAGGCATTTTGCAAACTGAGTGGTGAGTGACATGGCTTATTAATAAACTTGCAGTTGTGATTATGTACATGAGACATGGTTTATGTTAACTCAAACTCTGTGTCATGGTAATGAATTCAAAGCAGAGTTCCTGTAACACAGTCATCTGTTACAGCTGCTGATGTAGTGACTTCTGTGCTTTGTTTGACAGGGTGACAGAGGTGACTAATTGTTAGCCATTTGGTAGACTGAGGCAGCAGTTACCACCACTAAGCAGTTGTTATACTTAGTGTATGTAATGTAGGTATTATATTTATGCCCAGAAAGAATGTGTAGGATTTGTTTACATGGAGTCAAAAATGATTTGGTCTACCCTCCCCTGGACTCATACGTTGATTTTAGTTGTCTGATAGGTGTGCTAGAACATACTAACATTACTTATGTAAAATATTGGCAATGGCACGTTTGTTTGTTTGTTTATTTTTGTTTATTTATTTAACAATAAATGCATCACCATCAATGGCTATTCAGAACAGGAGCAAGGTTACATAGAAAATAGTCACAAATTTATACTGGGTCAATTTAGAGCAACCAATTAACTTAAGGCATGCCTTTGGAATGTGGGAGGAAATTGGGGTACCCAGAGTAAACCCACATGGGCACAGGGAGGACATGCAGACACACAGGAACAAACCAAGGCACTCTAAAGCTGTTAGGCGACTGCACTAACCAGATGTGCCACCATAATGCCTGTCTTTTACATAGAATAAGACTTGAACTTGGCACAATCTGAAAGGTGTTTCTGGAATTTGAAGTCTTAAATTTAGAGCATGACAGTGGCCAAATTGTGAGCACAGATGGTATGTCCCAAGCTCAGAACAGTACAGCGAGCAAATAGCATCTTTGGCACGTGACAGCACTTCTTAGTGTGCTCTTGTTAATGCCTGTCTTTGCATGCATTTTGGCTGTTCTCACACTCTCCATTAAAGGGGCTATTTAAGCTCCATACAAATGGCTTTGGCCCAAATACTTCAAACAAGGGATTTAAAATAGAGCAGAAGATGTGATTAAGGGATTGTGATATAGCTGAATGGAATTGATAGTCTGCAAATGGCATTGTTGGCAGTATGAGGCTGGCTCCATAGCATCAGGGAGTGAACAAGTCAGAAGAGCATTTTACAATTAGTTTTCATCGTAAAATAAATTAATAAGTCATTAAAAACATTAAAAACAATAAAAAAAATAGTCTCCTTCACTTTCCTTAGCTGGTCACTGCAGACATGTTCAGATTTGCAGAACATTTTTTACTTAATTAAAAATGTCAGGATATCTGTCTGTGAACTAAAGCTTAAGAGAACATGGGATATGAAGCAAATTTTTGTGTTAACTTAATCTACTTTTCTACTTTTAATTCTGATGTTGTTTTAGGCCTAATTAGTATTTATACAAAAATATAGAACATACTATAGGGTTCACCAACACAGAACAAGCACACCTATGATAAGTCCCACACAGATAGTGCTGAGTAAGCACAAACATGCCCACTCTTTCTTCTATTTACAGATGTAAATATAAGTTGATATACAATATATTTGGTAATCTGGGACACTCCTTCATTACACAATCATGTAGGACTGTGATAGACTAGTTAAGGTATTGGATTGTGAACCAGAAGGTCCAGGGTTCAAATCCCACTTCGGCTAGGCCTTTGCTTGCATTTTAAGATTGTATTAGTTGTAAGTTGCTCTGCATAAGAGTGCCATCTAAATGTAAATGTACCATCCAATAAAACCATCAGTCAATTAAAAAAAAAAACTGTGTTTTTTACATTTTGCATAGGTGATGGACTGGATAGAGAATCACGGTGAGGCTTTCCTGAGTAAGCACACAGGAGTGGGAAAGTCTCTGCACAGAGCCAGAGCCCTGCAGAAACGCCATGATGACTTCGAGGAGGTCGCACAGGTATGAACATAAAGTTTAATTTTAGTGGAACAGGCTCCAACAACCATTAAATACTTATGTAATGTCATGCACAGTGAGATAACCCATTGGTGAGTCCTAATTAAATGAATGTGTACAGCATGTTACTTCTCCGGAAACCTCACTGACCTTTTAGCTATATTGATTATAGTAGCTTACTGCCACTCTATGGATTACAGAGTAACACATCTTGTCTAACCAGGCTTGGTAAATGTTGACCTTTATATTAGCCTATGTAAAAATAGCATTGTAATAACTTTATAATGTATTGTGTAAACATTCTCCCATCAATAAATTGATCAGTAGAGAGCAATAACACAGAGTGTATTAACAGCCATTATCCTGAGGTGAAGCAGTTTAATGCTCTGTATACAAATACAAGAGCCATGAGGAAATATACAGTGGGGGCCAAAGGTGTTGAGACCACCAGCAAAAATGCTTCTGTTTTGCATTTTCATCTAATTCAATACAATGTTTTCAATTACAAATAATCTAATCTGCATTACAGTTACTGTAACGAGGTGCTTTTTGTGATATTGTGAAATCATGCTGGGACAACACAATCACGAGTGCACACTGTCAGATTAGGAAATGGGGGAACATACCAATTACTAATAATTTTTTAATATAGATATTTATATTAATTGTTTTTCTATACACTGTACAAAGTTGATATATAAACACAGTGCATTGTATATCATTACATTTATTATTATTATGTTTAAATTGCATATATTATTATATATGTATTATGTTTTGCTAGTATTCTCAGACATATATGAAATGATAATGTTTCTGTTAGATTGTTACAAAACAATTATGACTTGCCTTGTTATGACTGCAACTCAAAAATGCCCTAAAGTCTACTTACATACATTGTGCGTTCCATATTTTAAACACCCTTTAAACCTTTTCCTGCTGCAGTAAAATGAGATTGACCATTTATACTAATTAAGTGATTTTAGAATGAGAAATATCACAGGGGCTGCTAAAGCATATTAAATACTTGTATCTTATTAGACATTGTCCTTAAATGACGTTTGACCTTTTTGTTTTATATGCATAGGACTTTTTATAGGTACTGTCTGATAGTTAGGAAATCTGAAAGGCCAAATGGCATAATTTTCTTTTTAGAGCTGATGAAATATGAGAAACAGCTGTATCTAACAATGCTCACATCCTTTATGACCTTAACCAGGTTGGTTTGCGGGTAACTGGAGAATGTGTGTTTTCTAGATTGATTTTCAGTGCGATGGGCTACTCAGTGAACATAGTTCACAGAGGCAACTCAAATAAGATTTGAGCTCAAATGTGACTTCAGCTGGACAGAATTTGTATGGTCTGAATGGCTAAAAACCACATGGAATCTGACTTTCCCCAATTGGATTCAAATCACATTCATATGTGGTTGTCAGAATCGGATATCGAGACATGCAAATCACACTGACCGGTCAGATCACATTTGGTGTGGCTTTTACATCATTTCGCAGTTGCCTCACAGAGATCCTGAATGTTTATTTCATTTGTGTGGAGTTTGCATGTTCTACTTGTTACCACGTGGGTTTACTCCAGGTAGTTGATTTCCTTCCACATTCCAACGACATGCCTAGTAATTCAAAATTGGTTGATGACTAGTGTGCTGATATAACCTTTTGTCTGTTAGGAATATAGTCATTGCTGCTGGTGTGACATTAAATAAAATTAATAAACAAACAAACATCATTTTGATGCTGTATTTATGTGCAATGGCTCTCGGTTGTACTAAACAGGTGAACATGCACAACGTTCAAGATTAATGTCAGATTACTGACTTCAAACACACCCTTTCTGTGCAAAGGAGATTTGCTTTAGCTCTGTGGTTAATACCCACAGAGGTTTCCGCTTCTCTGGTTGTCAGACTTACATCTGGGTTTTTAAATTTTACTTGGAAAGGCCAATTTTTCCTCTGAATAATTATTAGAGACATTTCTCTGGGTAATTTTAAAATATATGTGTATTATCTTGGTAAATTATGCCTTTTTGTTAATGTCCCTGTATTTACTGTGATGGGATTTCATGATGACAGTTACTGATGTTGGCTAACAAGTAATAGACCCTAAAACATTGTTACCTTTTTTACCTTCTTCCTTATTGCATTTTATCTGTGGTAATATATGACATGTTTTCCATGTTGCTCATGCTTGAAAGGTTGTATCACATTTGTTTTTGTTTTATGTAACGTCATTGTCAGCATCAATGGCCATTTAATGACAAACGCAGGGTTATATCCACACACAATGTTATATAAAGACTATTCATATCCATATTTAGCAAATTTTGCCTAACCAGTTGTAATGTATATGTTTGGACTGTGGGAGGAAACCAGAGCACCTGCAGTAAACCCATGTGGACGTGTGGAGGAAATGCAAACTCCACACAGATGGAGTCTGAGGTCAGGATATGAGGGCACTGAAGCTGTCAGGCAGCTGCTCTAAACTTTGCGTCACTGCCCTTTTATCGCATACATAATATGTACTACATTATCACTACTACTGTTATCATAAATATACCACATTCAGATCTAGTACCCCCAGTGAGCACATTTAGGGCAAAAGTGACAAAATAATGCTTTCTAAAATAGCATAACAATAAATCTGGACTAAAGCCAGGATAAATCAATCCTCATACAGGTGGTGAAGGATTTGGAAGTCAGAGATGAATCTTACTAAGCAAGATTACAGTAATTAGATAATGTTCAGATTTAAAAGTGTGCTGGCTTGTGTTACTGACTGAGAATATGACAGATAGTAGTTGATATTAGTACAGAGCAGCAAAAAGCATGGGACAGTTGGCATTACAAAGAGAAAAAGGAGGAGTTCAGAGAAGGGACTAATGACAAAAAGACTTTAGAACGTTTTGAATACCGTTTTACTAAGTCAGGTATGACAGATTAGGTTATGTTAGTTACCTTTCGAGTTAGGGGTTAAGGTGAACCCAGGCCCCTGCATCCATTTAAATGTAGGTTGGGCATATCATGCCGACATTATTTGCTGTGTCAGAGGGAGGAGATCCAAGTTGTGGAATCATCCCCTGGTGCTGCAACAGTAAGCCTTACCCAGCTGTGTGATGGTCTGGCATCCTGCACGTGGCATGCGTATGCTTGCACCCTGTATTCTTTGGAGATGGACATCAGAACCCCTATGACTCTGAACAAGCACACGTGCTACACAATCCCAGGGTCCCAGGCATGTTGTCTCAGTCTATGAGTGTGTTTACTCTGGGTAATTGGTTTTTCTCAAACTTTTCAAAGACATGCGTCAGATTAAGCGATTTTTCTAAACTTTCTCTAAACTGTGTGTTTGAATAGTATAGTTTTAACTCTGCTACTGAGTTTTTACATTATGTCAAATTGTTCACTCCATATACGTTTCACCCATCCCATGGTTTCGAGAGAACCCAAACTAGTTTCAGATTACTACTTTTGTCTGTAAAAGGTATAAAATCAAAATCCAGACATTATTTTAAATACCTTTATTTATCACAAGCCTCACAGTCAGGAATTGCCTCGACTGGAGCCTCCAAAAGGACATCACACTTAGTGACAATGAGTAAAGAAATGAGACAGCAAGTTCATGTCCATGTAGAATAGTGGATAAAAAGTGTATACACTTTTAGACATTTTAGAAGAACATAAGTAGGTGTTTAGGTGTGAAATAAATAATATTAACTTATTGTGAAAGTTAATTGCAGATAAAATTGTAAAACAGATTTATGTTCAGCATTAAAAGGTACTGTAAGGATGGAGATAATTCCACTCTTTATTTGAATATATAAAAGAAAAGTGTTAATGGTTGCTAGTACGACAGTCGAAAAAACTCTAAGGATTGAAGTTGTACTTTTTAAACCTGTATTTATACATTTCTTGGTTGTTTTTGTACTTGAACTACTGCCAGATTATATCATGCCAGGGCAGCCACTGTTCGACAATGGTCTGACTTTGTTAGAGATTTGTCTAATCAAAATTAAGCTGTGTGTAGTGCAAAATGATCTTTTCTCAAATTTACAATTTAACAATACTTTTGTTAGTTCTATATCATATCTTCTGAAAAATAATAAATATATATATTCACCAAAAAGTACTGTAATGCTAAACTATTTTGCTTTATGAGACAACAGTAGTTACAGTTTTGTTGCCCTTGGTTAGCCTTGGATTACCATTACAGATTTGCCTTTCATATTTCTCTGTTTGTGTGAGAGATAATCATATCATGTAACTTGGAGAGACAGTGTAATGTAATTAAGCAATAAGCAGGACTGAGAAGGATTGATGTGTTCGGGAGACTGTTAAACGTACTAAACTAAATCAGTTCTCTGTTCAGTCATGCTTATGTGTTGTAAAGTGTTTGAGATCCATAGACTAAATCTCTTTGCACTGGTTTCTCCTAATCAGAACACCTACACTAATGCTGATAAGCTTCTGGAGGCAGCAGAACAGCTGGCCCAGACGGGTGAGTGTGACCCAGAAGAAATCTATAAGGCGGCGCGGCACTTGGAGGTTAGGATCCAGGACTTTGTGAGGAGGGTTGAGCAGCGGAAACTTTTGCTGGATATGTCCGTCTCCTTCCACACTCACACCAAAGAGGTAATCTTTCAATCAGTCTTTCAGTGCAGAATATGAATAATGAAGAATATTTGAAGTATAATACATTTAGGGAATGTACTTTGTCCCCCTATTCCCATCCATGATATCAATCAGCATTTTTTTCAAGAAAACTACTACTAAGTTAGAAAAAGCTGGGACATATATTTAATGTTTTGTTTGTTTTGTCTGTTAATTAACATCCATTACTGCAGTTCAAGCATGCAACATATTCCAAAAAAGTTGGGATAGAACAAAGTAAACCTGGGAATGTATTTAAAAAATCAATAATTATGTTAAAATAATTCAATTTGAATTAACAGTTGATTGAAATCATGATTTGGTAGAAAAACAGCATCCAGCAAAGGCCAAGTCTTTGATTAACAAAGATGACCAGATGATCTCCAGTTTGCCAACAAATGCATGAGCACATTATTGAAATATTTACAAACAATGTACCTCAAAGAAAGATTGGAAGGGATATGCGTATTTCTCATTTCTCAGTATTCTCCAAACCTGCCAAAATACAGCTGAACCCACTGTCTGAACCCATGCCGTCCAATTTCAGACTGACATATGGTTTTATTTCTTTTTTATTTTCTAGCATTAGAGGAAAAACAAGCTGTGAGATAATATGGAACATTTTGCTCGTTTTATTCACCCACATGAACTTACACTTGTTTCAAAGGAACACTTGTTTCACAGTACCCTAAGGAATTGTCTACAGACCAATGGCGGCTGCTGGTTTTTCAAAGGAAAGCTCATTGTCAGCTTGCATCATAAAAGTTGTACATTTATTTATATGTAAATTATGCAGCCCGTTCCTTTTAAGAACATGATCTGTGACCTTATTGTACCAAGTAGGTGTCTTTTCCTGGAACTTGACCAGTGTGACCATTGCACTGTCCAACAATGAAACGGAAAAATATTAAACTCGAACATGAAAATGTTGAAATTATGCACAACACTAAAACAAGGAAATACCATGAGTGTATTTTATTTACAATGTAAGAAATGAACAATGGAAATAGTTAAATCATTTTCATGTAAAAAAGAAAATGGCTCCAACTATCCAAATATTACAAACCACTTTCTGTTACAAGTGACATTTGGGTGGTAGGTTACAACCGCAATTTGTATTAATTGTTTTAACTCTTTTATAGATTTAGATTTGTATTATTTAGCAGACGCCCTTATCCAGAGCGACCCTTATCCAAGCACTTGTGGGTTAAGGGTCTTGCTCAGGGACCCAACTGTGGCAGAAGTGGGATTTGAACCCTGAACCTTCTGGTCCATAGTCCAGTGCCTCAACCACTAGGCCACCACAGTCCCACGATGGTAGTTCCAGGAGTGTTTGAAATAGCCCAGAAAGTATATTTAAATTTTCTTTTCAAAATTGCACTAAATAGTATCCTAACTGGGTGCTACCAGTAGTAAACTGACTAGTAATCTGATTTACACTAATCACATATAGAAATGAGTGCATGTAATAATTGTATTATATTCAGAATCTTTTAAGATTGTCTGAAGTTAACCGATTCTAAAAACAAACTCTTTTAAAAACAACAAAGAGAACTATGCAGAAAGTTTCAATGGTAGCTTTACAAATATGAACTATGCAAATATAGCTAAAATGATTTGAATAGTTTATATTAATTGGTATGAATAAAAATGTTTTATTTTGGCATAGTGTTTACCTGCACTGTAAAACTATTCAATAAATTACATTTAAAAAATTGGTATTAGTATGAAGTTTGCTCCTCACTTTTGTGATACCACAGAAAGCTTTTAATAAGATTTAGGACATGACTGTGAGGTCGGCTTCAGGTGTTAGCATTCCAGTGCCACTCTTTTTGGCATGCCAGTGCATTTTCATGTTGGAAGTGAAAACCTATAAATATCTCAAATTGAGAGTCCCTGGAGTGTTCTGTATCACCCATTCTACTAGCACTCTTTGTGTATAGTGAGACAGCCAGAAAAATGTGTTACAAGTGAGTGTTGCTGAAATAGCATAGCTCATAATTAGAAAGGTTGCCCACAAGCTTTATATATAGTGCACTTGCAATTTTTGTTAGTATAATATTGCAACACTGGGGAAGTTTTGATTGGCCTGTTATCTGTATTTTGGATCAGGGTTTCATCTCACTTCTGCATATAGGTATATGTATTACCTTGACTTCAATACCTTCTGTGTTATGTAATGCAAAATTGCACAACTGGTGGCAAAACAGCACCTGCCAACTCACATGGTGTGTAATCTGAATGTGATCCTTTGTACAAGACCCTTTATCCATTATTTCCTATGGAAAAGTGGGTAGCTCGGTGGGTGGAATCGTTGCCTCACAGCAAGAAGGTTCTCAGTTTAATCCCAGGGTGCAGTGGCCTGGGAACTTTCTGTGTGGAGTCTACATGTTCTTCCTGTCTGTGTGGGTTTACTCCGGGTACCCTGGTTTCCTCCCACAGACCGAAGACATGCATATTAGATTAATAGATTACTCTAAATTGGCATTGACTTGCTTGTATATACAACCACAGATAGCAATGTAAAATTACAGTCTTATGGAAGAGCCACTGACTTGTTTTGCCATCTTTGCCTTCATTCTCATAGTGGTCAGTTTAATATAGTGATGCTAGCTTTCTCTCTTTCACTCTCTTGTGTGTGTTGCATGTATAGAAATGTAGAAATGTATGAAAAGAAGTAAAATAAATGGAGAATGCATTGTGTGTGTGTGTGTGTGTGTGCAATATGTGAGACATCCTGAATGCAGCACTCTCCAATCACCTGGGCACACTGTTCAGGCCTATACCTCGTCTTCATTCTAGACACGTGCCACATCACATTCTTCCCTCAGGTTACTTTCTAGTAAATGTTAGCTGCTCTAAATGCATAAGTGGAAATAAATATACACTGTTATGTGTGACAATGAACATTTGCACTAAATCGTCTTATAATTAATCTCTGTGTAAACAGAGACTGTAACTTTTTACTGATGGAAAGAAATGCAAACATCATAAGATCTCATTCACGATCATCATTACGATTGTTCAACCTGTTTATATTTTGAATTCCCCAAATCAAAGTTTTATAGATCTAGAAATACGTTCATTCCTTCATTCACTTTCTAATCTGATTAAGTCTGGGCAGGGTTGCAGGAGAGCCGGTGCCTTGCTGACAGCATAGGGCGCAAGCCAGGAACAACATATACACACTCACATGTTTGTGCAGTTTAGAGTTTAGAGTGCTCTAGTCTTTTCATTGTGGGAGAAAACCACAGTACCTCAAGTAAACCCATGGAGAGAACATGCAAACTCCACACGAAAAGGACCTTCTTGCTGTGAGGCGACAGCGCTACCCACCATGCCGGCCATGATCTAAAAATAGCTCTCATAATTAAAGTTATTTGATGTATTTATTGGATTTAATAAAGCTAACATCTTTAGTTTGCTAATAAACTTATCACTACAAAATCCATTTAGACTAGTATTGCTACTTTTTCTTTATTCATTTTTTGTCATCTGGCTGTAGGGGGATTTTGATTTGTTAATATGTCCTTCTGTGCAATTAAATGAAAATGAAATTGAGGAACTAGTTTTCCACACTTTCATCCAGGTTATAACACATGAATGCTGCTACAGATCTGCTGCTCTTGTGATTTTATCCATCTATATATGGATATATTATATCTCATTTTTGTATAGAGTATTGTGTATTTATTATGTATTTAGAATCTGCTATTGCAAGTAGCATTGCTTGTGTCTTTGCCTTTCCCTCTTGTTAGTGGATGGATAGTACTGTATTTAAGTCAATATAAGATCTGAGCCTTTGGATTATGTGTTAATATAAATTTCCTGCTATGATATGATTTATCCAAGTAGTGGAATGTCTTAAAAGTAATGTCAGTTTTACCTTTTTTAGTGATTTTTAAATTTTAGGGTGCTAGCCTCTAGACTCCCCAGTCAAAGTTTAGTGCTTAGCAAAGTTAGTGGAGCTGACAAAATGGACAATGAGTGTAGAAACAATGAGGCTGTTAAAATGTTATGGCTGATCAGTGTAGATTACTGAAGATTTCAGACCTTTCCTTTATGTAACACTGACTGATCAGTACCAGATGTAACAAAGCGTGATTGTGTGTACATGTATGCATGTGCCAGTTTACTGAAAAAGTGAAGGTCTAAACATTAAAATTCAGAACATCTGTAACTGCTACTGGAAACTGGCCATATCATCCATGTACTTTGATCTGTCTGCTTTATATGGTTTTCTCACAGGAGTTTTTTTTCATACAGCCACAGCAAAGTAAATAGTTAATAAAAAAGAGTAGGCACCATCTGTCTTAATCCAAAAGGGTACCATTCATCTCAAGTAGTCCACTTGAAGTGCGTCCTCTTGTTTGACAGGGCCTGTGCTTGGTTTCCGTGAATAAGATGTAATTTGTTTTATAGCTCTGCTGATGGAGGAGATTTCGGCAGAGACTTGAGGAATGTAGGGCTATAAAGGCATTGCAGCAGAAGGTTTAGAGATGCCGGTTTTCATTCTCTGGAGGATATGCCACACTCAAGCTGGGGTTATTGGCTGTGTGGGGTGAACCACAGCTCTTACTGTGGAATTCTGCTAAAGTGAGCCAAAAGTTGCAATGAGTTCCATTTTCTACTATTTATGGTTGTGCTGTGTTTTGGGTTTACGTCACAAATGTCCTAGTGGTCATAGTGTAACGTTAGTATGCATACTAAAGCGTGTATTAGGGTTGGTAGAACAATACTACAACCACAAACATCCATGAGGTCATTTTTAAGTTATTCTGAAATTGTGGGCTAATAATGTGATTTGTGCTGGAGTGTTTAGAGTGGCACATTGTGTTTATTTGTCTCCCGCTATTTTAGTTTATTATGGCTCAAATAACACATAAACAGTTTGCCATATCAAGGTAATCTGCATTCTTAGAAAAATCTAATCTTGGATGGTTCATGGTTTAAAATGGCTTTTGTTTAATCTCCAGTATATTTTCCTCCAAAAGTGTTCTTTATGACTACCTAGAATTTATGACTTTTTTGTAATGGATCCTTCTCAAATCATCAGTGCTAGGGTGATTGTAACATGCAGTGAGTTGAGACCTGAGATGTGTGTTAGCTAAGTGTTGTATTTATTGGGGAAATTTCAATGCTTCTAGTACAAATCCGTAGTGTACTTGGTAAATCTAAAGATACAGGGTGAGTCAAAAGACACAGGACAAGTCGCATGCTGGCTGCCAAAACCATTGTTGAAGGTTCTTCATCATTAGCGGTCTTCAGGCAACCAATATATGGCTTGTCATCCACAGTCCTGGTTTCTCTGACTTTGGCTATGCGGGATGCAACAGTGCGGTGTGAAATTGGACGTATATCTGGGTGTTGGTTATTAAAGTCTTATGTTATAGCAGCTGAGTTCCCTTGACATCATTATCGTCAATTTCATCTTCAGTTACCTGTGATGAACAACAAAAGTCTTGAACTTTCTGTGTTGATAACTATGGAACCACAAGAGATAATGCTGAGATATTCACAGGACAGACATCTGACTGTGCCAATCAATTTCTGAGACTATTCTGGTCTTCTTTGAAAAACTTGCCTGTGATCCAATATGGCAGCTTTCAAGATGACAACCATGTTCTGTACATAACCTTAAAGATAACCAGTCATCTAACTAACCATGTCCAACATTTCCATTTGTAAAATGAGTTATTACTGTATATGTGGAAACCTGTTGTGGCATTTTAACCTAAAAGATTATATATCTTACCATGCTATACCCACAGCTATTATATGCATAGGTATGGTGCCCACATTCATAGTACATGCTTGCCTTCACTTTGTGAATTCCAGGATAGATTCTGGAGCCAAATCCATACAACACAGTCCAGAAATAGAGACCAAAAATGGCAATAAACCGCAATAAAAATGAGGGGGGTGTAGCACTTTACTGTGTAATTTAAGTATAGCCTGGAAGGGTTATTAAATCCAAATATTACTCTTGTCAGTTTTTGTGTGATAGTCTGTAGTTTTCTCAGCTTTATTAGTTAGAATTTAATGCTCTATATGGGAAGCTTGTAAAGTTGCAATTAGCTTAAAAGGAAAGCACATTTGCTGTGTGTGCAGGAAGAGAACTTATTAGCAAGTGAGAGTGCTGTGTGTGTGTGTCTATGTCTGTGTGTGTGTCTGGGAGGGGATTGGGGGGTTGGGGGGTCATTGTACATACACACCAGTGTTGTGCATTGCATATAACATACACACCAGTGCCGTGCATTGCATATAATGCAGTGTCATGCATTGCATATAACATACACACCAGTGCCATGCATTGCATATAATGCAGTGCCGTGCATTGCATATAACATACACACCAGTGCCATGCATTGCATATAATGCAGTGTCGTGCATTGCATATAACATACACACCAGTGCCGTGCATTGCATAAAATTACTGCAGGAGTATAAGCTTTACTTCGTATTATTCTATAGATTTTATAATACAGATAAATATTATACACCGTAAGGTTTCCACAAATCAACGAGTACAAAATTTCTTATGAACACAGTATGCCAGTGCAGCCAAAACATTAAAATAAACATTAAAATGGAATTCCATCCTCTGCTACTTTGCCAGAAAATAGTATTTTAATTTGTGGGTAGACTTATCTTAGGTACACCTTGCTAGTATCAGGTTTGACCCATTTTAAATTCAGAACTACCTTCATTTTTTGTGTCTTAAATTCAACAAGGTGCTGGAACCAATGTTATTCAGCTCTACAAGTCAGCACGGCTAATGCCTCTGATGGTATGAGCTGTGAGTTGGGCTTAAAGTCTCTTCCCGTCTTTTTAGATTGTTAATGGTGCAATGTGTTAATTAGCAAGTTGGGAATTGTATAATAGTGCACATGGACGTTTGTCAAATTAGTTAAATGTTTTTAATTTGAGCTCAAATTATGTTAAATTAGCACGATTGGTTCTGTGGTTAATGGTGCAGTATGTTAATTAGCAGTAATATGTCATTTTTCCCTTAGTTCCTATGCAGAGATTGTTAGGGTTCCTACCTTCCCCCGGCGTGTTCGGTTGTCCTCGCCGGTCGCCATTACAGAGCCATCGGCGGGGTCGCCTTATATCCCTTAACTTAATTATGCCCTGATCCTGAAAAGCTGCTTTAGGTCCTATAAAGGCGTGGTGTTAGCGCTGTTCGGG
>JAUZSU010138852.1:0-15742 GCA_034780255.1 Parotocinclus maculicauda | reverse complement strand
TCTCTCTCTCTCTCTCTCTCTCTCTCTGCAGTGTAAAACTTTATCTGGAATATGTGACCACATCATCTCACTGTCTTCAGACTCGTCAGTGTCCCAGTCGGCCCACCTGGAGGTCGTCTATCTCGCCAACGTCCAGCCCAGTGAGGGACTGGTATGTGTTTGGAGTAACCATCAGCCTGTACGTGTCCTGCTTCGTATTTGACATTTTATATTTTATATATTTTATATGTCATAACCAGGGGATGTACATCAAGTCAACGTACGACGGCCTTCATGTGATCACGGGAACGACCGAAAATGTAAGCACAGCAGTCCGTGCTGGCCCTGGCATGGACTGGCACCATCCAGGGCATTCATATACATGCACCCAGTTGTTCTTAGGGATTTTCGATTTTAAACTCTCACCCCGACCCCATGATCCTGATCAGGAAAAAAGATGGCGATAAAATGTGAAAGAAATAAAAAAGAAAATCGATTTTAATGTGCCTAAAAGTCTATATAAAATGTTTTAACATATCATGAGGATGGGCGAAGGGATTTCCGGGGGGGTCACAAACTTTTTCTCATTCCCGGCCCACCTTGTTCGACCCTTGTGATTCCAAAAGAGGGAGTCCCCCAGACCGCTCACGCCCAGGGCAGAAACTCCACCGCCGAAGCTCGTTATAGCTCTGACTCTGCCTCCCGTTGCTATGTAACCGCCTCAGTTACCTAGGAGACGAAGCTCTGCGTTGCTTTTGATGAGTTTCATGAGTGGACGACCTCGTCCAGGGGCACACGTGCCGTCATTAGAATGTCAGTGTCTCCTAAAGTGCAGCCTTTTATCACAGTGGGATGGAATGAAATAAATAAGGAGCACCTATTAGCATAAAGCTGGTTTTTGTAGTTCTGGAGTTACAGATTGTAGTCCATTTGTTTCTCTGCGTAACGTATGTAAGCACGTGCGTCCGTTCTAATCCCGCCCTGTGCCCTGTGCCCTGTGCCCTGTGCCTCAGTCTCCTGCCGATCAGTGCAAGAAGATCCACGCTGGAGACGAGGTGATCCAGGTCAACCACCAGACTGTGGTGAGAACGTCCATGACCTCCTGAAGTCGATCGCCTCAGAACTTAACCGTAAGCTCGTTAAGGGATGACCTCGTGCTCTGCTTTAGGTCGGATGGCAGCTGAAGAACCTGGTGAACGCTTTGCGTGAAGATCTCAGCGGTGTCACGCTCACCCTGAAGAAGAGACCGCAGAACACCCTGAGCTCGACTCCGGCCCTGCTCAAGAACATACGGTGGAAACCTCTCGCCATGCAGGTACCTTCACCCCACTTCAAATGAACATCCAGTGCATCCTGATGCATCCTGGTCCTCACGGGGACCCACACAACGTCTACAGACTCGTAACTGGCATTTCCAGGGCATGCCACATTCAGTTTTAGGTGCCACAGGACCTGGAGTTTGCCAGCTGTGCCCCTTGAGCGCTGAGTTTATTTATATATATTGATATGGATATGAATTGATTGATATTCGAAGCTCGTAGTATAAACCCCGGTGGAGAGCAGATGGAGAGCCGTGATGCTGCGTGCTGGCTGAGGTCGATGTTGGACGGCTGTACGGCTGGAGGCTCGTTCCTCGGGGAGCCCTGAGCTGCTATTTTTAGAACCGCATTAGTCTAATTCATTTTCATGCAACATGCTCGCAAGCGCAACTCTCGCGCTCTGGCTCTCTCGACCTTTCTCATCTGCCTGCTCACTCATGTGGATTCATCTGCTACAAACATGAGTGCATGCAATATTATTATTATTATTATTATTATTATTATTATTATTATTCGTTGATGCTGTAACTGTAAAAGTCGTGCATGTGCTCCAGGTCCCAAAGTCCCTAAGATCTAAATCTGCACAGTCGGCTGTTTTCTTGTTTTGTTCATATTCTAAAATGGGGTACGCCCTTTCCAGTAAACCCAGTGACTCTCCTGGGTTAGTTACCAATTTGCAACATCATCGGGAACAAAACGGAACTTAAACAGCGACCTCTAAAGGTTAAACTGCTACCTGGTTTTTCTAAGACTGTGTTGAAAAGTTTAGTATAATGGCATCGCTAGGTAATAATAATAATAATAATAATAATAATAATAATAATAATAATTTTTAAAAAGTCAAATAAAATAAAATAATAATAAAAATATAAAAATATAAAAACGAATAATGAATTAAAAATATTATTATTAATAATAATAATAATAATAATAATAATAATAATAATAATGATAATAATAATAATAATAATAAAAACAATAATAATAATAATAATAATTTTAAAAATGTAAAATAAAATAATAATAATAATATTAAAAAATAATTAAAAAAATATATATTAATAATTATAATAATAAAAAAATAATAAAAAATAATAATAATATAAAAAATTAAAAATAATAATAAGAACAAAAAAATAATAATAATAATAAATAATAATAATAATAATAACTTTAAAAATGTAAAATAAAATAAAATAATAATAGTTATATAAAAAATAAAACAGAATAAAAAACAAAATAATAGTAATAAAAACAATAATAATAATAATAATAATAATAATAAACAATAATAATAATAAAAATAATAATAAATAATAATAATAATGAGTATTTTTATAATTTGTTTTTATGATTATGATTGTTGTTTATGTTGCTTACTTTATATTATTATTAATAATAATAATAATAATAATAATAATAATATAAAAAAACAATAAAAATAATAATAATTGACAAAAACAATAATAATAATAAATAATAATAATGAAAAACAACAATAATAATTATTTAAAAAAATAATAGTAATAATAATAATAATAATAATAATAATAATAATTTTATTAATGTTCTTGCTAGTTATTATTTATACGTTTATATTAATTTTATATTAACTTTTATTTAATTTGTTGTTTTTTTAATCCATTTTTGTTGTTGTTGTTGTTGCTGCTTTTACTACTACTAATACTCACAATAATATTAATCATAATTTTATGATTATTTTTGCTAGTTATTATTATTGTCATTATTTTATTTTATATTTCATTATGATGATAATGATGATGATGATTATTATTATTATTATTATTATTATTTATGTTTCCACTACAGCGACCTGGTTTTAATGGAACCATCATAGTTTTTGATATCAAGATTTCATATTATTCCTCTTCAAATAAAGAATCCTGGTAGATCTGTTTTAAACTTTTCCTAATCACTGGAGCTGTAGGAGAGCTTCATGGACGACCTAAATATGAGATGATGAGATGATACCAGTTTGGTCTTTCCTTCTGTCCTGATTCCCATTTCTTCTCTTTCCTGTCTGATCTCAGGGTTTGGATTTGAGGTTATTAGGGGGATTTCAAACCGTTGTTTTTCTCTCCCTTTCCGTTTAGTGCAGCGTGTAATCTTCCTGTCAGAGCTCGTTCAGACGTTCAGACGTCCAGACGTCCACTTAATAAGGAAATGACTGTTTTTATAGAGTCGTGGTTCAGGCGGCTGGAGTTCTGTCTCACAGCTCGTTTATTCTGATTTAAAACAAACCAGCCGGGTTATTTTACTGCCCATAACATGGACCAAGCACACATTTAAGTCTCGAGGGTGCCCCCTGTTTGGCTCAGACATGTTCAGCAGTGCCACAGAGAGACCACGATCCTGCCCGTGCCACCCTATGCCTGTGCCCAGCGTTTACAGGGCTCAGAGTGTGTTCCTCTTTTGATCCCTAGCCCGTTCCCACCAGTCCTAACGGCGACGCCACGACTGACACAAGTTTATCGTCCAAGCTGGACGGATCGGGCACGCGGGACGTCTTCATTGTGTCTCCGGTGTCGGGGCTGTACGCTACGAGGTGAGCTTCATGAAACCAAACGTGTACGTGGCCATGAAATGTTTGTCAGCATCCCAATTCATCTCAAAGGTGTTTACTAATTGTGGTGCTTCAGGGACGACGTCGGTATCGTCTCCTGCGACGACCTCAGCAAGTACGGCATGGTCAAATCCAGTTCCAACTTCTACCTCGATCAGGAGAGCGGCAAGTACTACCCTCTGATGGAGGGCGAAGGGAGATCCACAGGGGGGCGTAGGAGAGACAAAACCCAGAGTCATGGTAAGATCGCCTTTCTTCTTGGATTGTTCTCACCAGGGAACGTCCTGTCCTGGTCCAACAAGTCTGCATGCCAAACAAGTCTTTCTTCAGATCTTCCATGTGGTTCTGGCCTCCTAATGGTCCTCCTAATGTAAAATAAAAAGCTCTGAGGAATCATTTAGAAGCTAAAATAGATGAGGTTTTGAGTTGGGTTGTGCCACTACCAGGTTCCATCCAGATTTCCATGTTTGGTTCCTGTTTGTTCCTGATCCTGAGGTTCCACCAGATATTTTGAGGGTCTAAACGATGAGCTACGACCTGGAGTCTTAAAAGGTCTGGAGCGTGGTTAGATCTTCCTGTCCTGAGCGGAAGAAGATAATCCATAAGAGTCCATCTAGGAATCTGTGGAGGTTCTGGAGAGGCTTTTTCCTTCCCACTGTCTCCGTCTGATTGCTTATCGGTCTTGTCCATTGTAATAAAACCATTTCAAGCTCACGTTGTTCCTGCTCCTCCCTGTCCTGGCCCTGAACCCCACTCCAACCCCTCCACGCCCTGCCAAATCCACACCTGACCTGCTCGTTGGATTTTCCAGGTGATCTCAGACCACTGTACCAAGATCTCCACTGGACGGCCGACGCGAAGGAACCCGATGTGCGCAAAAGGGGCAGCCGAGGTGCGTCTTCCTTCCTAAAAATCACCCACCATGGTCATCCTGGAGCCTGGTCCGTCCACAGACCCAGCCTGCCGTCTGAGGAGCACTGAGATTCAGAAACCCATCCTTCACACAAACTCAAACCTTCCTGGTGCCAATAACCCAGTCCTGTGGTGCCAGTTGGGCAGATGTAAACATGGAGATCATGGAGCATGACACGTTATAGTGCCAGGGCATCCACCAGGTCTGGGTTGCTGGCACCAGTGGGTACTTCCCTCAGGTCAGGTCTTTGGGTCTCAGTGCTTCGTTGGCACGTGCCCAGGCCTTAATGCCCCAACCCTACAGATTCAACAACTCACAGCAGAGCCTAAACATCAAAGCGTTGTTTTAAGCATATAGGAATAAGTTTGTGAACCCTGGGGTCTTCTTAAGAGACGTTCCGCCTGACGTAAATATAAAGTTCTAATCGATCGTGGATCGTACGGCTCAAAATCAGAAAGGGTTAGAATGCAAATTAAATTAATTCCGTCCCCAGATTCAGACTCGTCTCTCTTTCACTTCCTGACCGAGGAGAAGATCCTGATGGTCCAGGAGAAACCTGAAGGCTCTCAAGAAACGAAACGGGGCACGGGTCGCCATACACGCAGGAAGAGCCGGAATCCATCCAGTCCGGGCTTTCCCATCAGCCCTTCGTTACTCGGCTCGGCTTTGAGACTGGACGGTGCGGTGCCCTCGACCAGCCTGCCCTTCCCGCTGCCCGAAAACAGCACCATGCCACTTTATCATGTGAGTCTTTTCTTCAGATCACTAATCTAATCCATTTCCATTCAATCAATGTAAGGACGATCGTGAGGGCATCACATGGTCCAACCCAACAGCCCTTACCCAGAGGGGCACTGAGACTGAGGATCTTCTGGCTGGGAGCTCTGTCTGAAGTCCAAAGGGTGCCATGAACACCAGTGGTGCCATGGAACCAGCAAGATAACTGGTCTATAAATGGCACTGGGGAGCCTTAATTCTAATTCTAGATCTTATTTAACAGACCCAGTCGCAACCCCAAGGAACCCTGAGACTCTGGACCTTCTATCAAGGCGTAAACACACTCTAAAGTGTGTACTAGTAAGGCTGGTGGACTCTGGGACTTGCTTGGCACCAGAAACATCTGGGCTTATCATGATGCCAGGATGTCACTGGGCACCGTATTTTTCCCAAGGCCTTTAAATAGGATCCTAAGTCTCAGTGATCCTTGTATCAGGTGCTCAGACCATGTGACGACGACCAGGGGTGCCCCCAAGAACAAGAACAGGGAGCGACGTTTTTTCCCTTGGAATCCACCTTGTGGTTCTTTCTCATTATTCATTTATTTCTAATACTAATACGAATTATTTTTGCGCTTACGGCTCAGTGAGCCTTTTCTTAAGCTCTACTCCGGCGTGTCTGCTATTAAAAGAGCCACAGCAGGAGTTACAGGAGCTCCGGAACGTCACACCTTGTCAATCGAACAGACCCGGCGCCAGATGGAGGCGTAACGACGATCACACGGATCCCTGGGGGAGAAACATGTGGTGGGATAAGAAAAAAAACAACGGGTCGAGAGAAGAGTCTGATCGCATGATGACGTGGAACCTCCTGAGATCTCTGCTGTAATGAAAGTCCTGCCTGGACACGTCAGGCTCGCAGAACATCAGGAGGTGTTGTGATGAAAGTGAAATGGACGCTTTATTTGGTTTTATAAGTGGGGGGAAAAGCGGCGTAAACGTCACTTAATGAATGACTTTGCTTTGGTGGTCTAATACTTTTGGTGGGTTATCCAGAGTGTAAGTGGTTAAAACATAAAGCTATAACAGTATGAGCTGTCAGTAACTTCTCTGCTCTGACTGAAAGTGTTAGGTGCTGCAGCTTTTTATAAAGACGCAGGTGCATTGTGGGAAACGTAGTACCTGGAGGATATTTGCATAACGTCTCTTGTGGAGCTGTCCGGCAACCCAGGATCAAACATTTAGACGTTTTACTGTGATTTTAGTAACACGGGGGAGCATTATTACCCCAAACAGAACCAAGCAGGAAGCCCTGGACACGAGCTTAGTCACTGCTGGTGATTTGAGCGATTAATCACAGAGTGATGACAGAATCGTTTGCACTTGCTGAATCATAATTGAGCGACAGTGACAGGACGCTTTCTGATTTCTTTTCTCTGCAGCAGAGGCTGGGCGACACGCTGCGGGTGGAACCAGAGAGGTGAGATTACACAGGGTGTCCACATAGTTTTGAACATGTAGCCCAGATGGGCGTCGTTTGTGTTTGTAACTAGAGATGCTTTGTGCAGGATTGCAGCCTCTTTACTGGAGCTGCCAGGAGGAACCCTGAGGAAGGTACGGTTCCACCCCAGAGTTACACCCCCTGTTGGCTTTTTTGTACCCCGTGACTTAGCCCATCTTTATTTTTTGAACTCTACAGTCGGTGCAGTATACATCATTAAGAACCAAAACAAAAAAGAGAACAAAAGGTAGGACTGGTCCATCTTAGAGAGCCTTATGAACGGATGAATGTTGTGTTAATCAGCCTGGGTTTGTTCCTGTAGTTTTAGTGATCTACTGTCACTGTTATATCGATCGATTGATTGATTGGTTGATTTTTTTTAGGTTCCCTGAGCAGCGGCAGTCGGAGGAAAATCTCCTGTAAGGATCTGGGGCACGGTGACTGTGAGGGATGGTTATGGAAGAAAAAAGATGCCAAAGGTTACTTCACCCAAAAGTGGAAGAAATACTGGTTTATTCTGAAAGACTCGTCTCTGTACTGGTACATCAACCAAAATGTGAGCTCCTTATTAATACCTTACTAAATAATAATAATAATTATAATTAGAATAATAATAATAATACATTAAAAAAAATAATGTTATTAATAATAATTATAAGAAAAATAAACAATAATAATAATAATAATACATTTTAAAAAATTATAATAATGCTATTAATAATAATTATTAAAAAAAGAAACAATAATAATAATAATAATAATACATAAAAAATTTTTTTAAAGCTATTAATAATAATTATAAGAAAAAAAAATAATGATAATTTTTTTTATAATAATAATTCCATTAATAATAATTATTAAAAAAATAAATAATGGTAATAATATATTTTTTAATAAAAATAATGCTATTAATAATAATTATAAAAAGAAAAAATATATATTTAAAAAAAAAACAAAATAATGCTATTAATAATAATTATAAGAAGAATAAATAATAATAATAATAATAATAGTAATACAAATATTAATACAACAACAACAATTATAATAATAATGCTATTAATAATAACTATAAGAGAAATTAATAATAATATTCATAATATTCATTATACATTTTTATATAATAATAATGCTATTAATAATGATTATAAGAAAATAAATAATAATAATAATACATTTTAAAAATAATAATAATGCTATTAATAATAATTATAAGAAAAATTAATAAGAATATTAATAGTAATCATAATACATTATTTCTATAATAATAATGCTATTAATAATAATTATGAGAAAGGAAAAAAAAAATTTAAAATAATAATAATGCTATTAATAATAATTTTAAGAAAAATAAATAATAATAATACAAATATTAATACAACAACAACAACAACAATAATAATAATAATAATAATGATACATGCATTATACATAATAATTATAATTATAATAATATAATATAATAATTTTTATATTAATTTAAATACAAATAATAATAACAATAATAAGTAATATAATAGTACTAATAACAAAAACAATAATATTAGTATAATAATAATAGAAGTTATAGTAATAATAATAATAATTTTTTTATTAATAATAATCATATCATTAATAATAATAATATCTATCATAATTACGTTTGTTTCTGCAGAGGCTGCACAATGTTATAATTATAAAACAATATTGATTTCTATGAGATTCAAAAGTAAATAAGTTTCTTGTTTTGATTACTGAGTGTTGGTTTCTCTGTGCAGGACAAGAAGGCCGAGGGTTTCATCAGCTTACCTGAGTTCAGGATCGACCGAGCCATCGAATGCAGACGGAAATTGTGCGTTTGGATCTTTAGATCCAATCAATAATCAATAAAAAATCAATAAGTATAATTAATCTGGCATCAGATTAAAGAACAAATCGGGTTAGATCCGGTTTGGTGTGACATCACTCGTCTCTTTCAGTGCCTTCAAAGCGTGTCACGCCAAAATCAAGAGCTTCTTCTTCGCCACGGATTGTTTGGAAGAAATGAACAGGTACGGCTCGAGTTCCCCTTTAACCAGAGGCACGACCGCAAGGTCCCGGGTTCGAATCCCCACCGCCTCGAGCCCTGTCAACACGAGAAACCCTCTAATAAAGTAATAAACTCGCCCAAGCAGCACTGGTTCTAACAAGGGTTCATTATGGGACGTGAGAGAGACCTTTAGTTGCTTAGAGGTTCCCCCGTTCCTTATTCCCACCCAAATCCTGGAGTGATCTTTATTGGTTGTTCTTCTGAATCTGCACCCAGCCTGTCTAAATGTTTAGTCCTAAACTCTTTAGAGATGGATTGTAACCCGTCTACGGTTACGGATGATGTTTTTTTGTTTAGATGGATGAACAGACTGGGCCTGGCGGCTATCGGTTACTCACCCAGCGATAAAGTGCCAAAACTGGACGAGGGTAAGACACGTCTAGGCTCTTTAAGGGAAGTTCCGATCAAACGTATTGATTACTGATGATGGTGATTATAGATTACTGGAGCGAGAGCGATCAGGAGGAACACGACGGCTCGTCGACCCTCAAACACGAGGATCCCGTGTCCCGTTCTGAGACCTTCCACTGCACCACGTCGGTGGGTCACGCCTAACTCAACACGTTCCCGTTTGGGCTCCCCAGACGTTTCCCTCGTTAACCAGATGTTCCCGTGGCAGGTCGGCTCATCGAGCCCGTTCCCGGAGCAGAAGCACGGACGCCACTTCTCCAGCGAGTCCACCTACTCTCAGTCCTCGGCCGAAGGCGGAGACGGGGGCGGCTCGGGCAGCACCCAGTCGTCCAGCTGCAGGTCCGGTCACAGAGAGCGCCGCTCCTGGCAGGATCTCATCGAGACGCCGCTCACCAGCTCGGGTCTCCACTTCCTACAGACGGAGACGGACCGTGGAGACCCGGGAGGAGACCCGGGAGGAGACCCGGGAGGAGACGGGGACGCCTCGTTATCTCCCGAACACAGGAGGCAGGCCACGCTGCCCACCCGGAGGCACCGAGCGGAACGGGACGGACCGTTTCCTCTGGACCAGGGGGCACCGATGCACCGCCGAACCCAAGCACAGCGCAGCCAGAGTCTTCCACGGCATCGAGAGGCGAGGGCCAGGAGTCTCCCGAGGGGCCACGGCCAGGAGAGGGCCACAAACCCCGAGGAGGAGAACAGAGATAGGACCAATGAGGGTGAGGAGATTTCTTTATTTAAAATAATCATAAAAATCAACTACTTTTATAGTTTTATATTAATTTTAATATAGACTTAATTTTATTATCGATATACATTCCAGTTCATCATTTATTTTAGGGTATAATTTGATCTTATTTTAATTTTTTGCTTTTTTTTCAATTTACTGTTCACCTTTGAAACATTTTATTCATTATTTTTTAATTTATACATTATTATTGACACATAATATTCCCTTTCTAGTTTTATGACGCCTCACATTTTTATTTCTGATTTTAAACTACTTTTAATTTAGGCTTATTTTTTACTTACCTGATTTCTGTTTTTATTTCTCTTCTTTCCAAAAACGCAAATAAATAAACTTTTTTTGTTTCCCTCTTATATGGTAAATAAACCTTAAAAAGTGACACAACTATTAGAACTTCAAATTTATTTGTAGTTTTATAATTTTCCTACTCTTTCCACTTTTTAAAAACTTTTTTCTAATGGGTATTCCATTTTCCATTTTTATTTCTGTTTCTATTTTTAAGTGTTTCTAACTTTTATCACTTAATTACTTATATTTTTATTTATTCAATCGTTTATTTTCTCTTTTTTATTTATTTCCATTTTCCCCTTTTCTTTTTGCTTTTCTTTCTTCAGTTTGTTCTTGTTTCATTTTCTAATCTTTCTATTTTTACTTTTTATTTGTTACATTTTTCCTGTTTTTTCTTTATTTCTGATGTATTTTGTTTTTAGATTTTTTATTCCGTTACATTTTGCTGGACTGGCCTCTTTTTATTCGGTGTATTTTTGACTTTTTATTGCTCGGCTCGTCTCCTGAACCCTGTAGAAGCAGTGCATGATGGGAAGGTTGCTGATGGGCTGGAGGAGCTTCATCGTTCTTTGGTGCAGGCGAACCTCTCCCTCCTCGGTGACCTTCGACCTTCCACCAAACAGGAGCTCCGGCGTTCGTTCCTCAAACGCTGCAGCGACCCGACCGTCAACGAGCGAGTGCATCGGGTCCGGACCCTGAGCAGCACGCTGACGGTACGAGGGTCGACCGAATCCGACCAATCAGAGAGCGCTTCTTTAATTCCATAGTAATATAGAATAATAAAATATTTAAAAGAATATTTATGAAAATATATAGGAAAATCTCAATGATTAAAACCTAACCTATGTTTTATTTTTGTTTTTTTCCTCTTATTTTATTTTATTTATTACTTATTAAGTTTTATTTTTCTTTTCTGGTTCTGCTTTTTTAATTTACTTTTAAATTTTTTTCTCCTTTTTTAACATATTTTTTACAGGTTCAGCTCTTTTATTTTCTTACTTTTTATTGTATTGCTTATAAATGTTTTGCATTTTTTTTGCATTCTTACTTTTCTGTTTTCACTCTTTTTATTTGCTTACTTTTATTTAAACTTTCTGTCTTTTTTTATACAATTATTATTTATTTATTTATTTTTTAATAAAAGTTTTATTAAACTTCCTGTCTTTTTTTTCTTTCTTCTTTGCATTTTTAGCTTTCTCTCTTTTTTATTATTATTATTATTTTTTACACCTTTGTTTATTTCCCCTTTTCTTAAGCTCTCTTTTTAATTTATTTATTGCTTTATCGTTTTTTTCTCTGACATTTTTCAGTTTATGTTTGATTTAATTTGTAATATTTTTATATGATTTTTGTTTTACTTTTCTTTTTTCATACACTCTATTCTTTTTACTTTTCCTTTTGCACCTTTGTTATATTTATTTGATTTATTTTAATATTCTCTTATTTTTGTATTTCATTCCAGTTTCTGTTCTTTATGTAATTTCTTTTTACTTTTTGTCTCGTTTTAATTCAAATTAATTCTATTTAATTAAATTCTTATATTTAGACTTTCGACTGCAGTTCTTTGTTGTTTTCTTTTCTTTTCTTTTTTTTTTTTATTTTTATGTTTCTAGTTTTTGCCCTCTTGCATTTTTAAACTTATCCTAAATATAAAACTCTGGGTCTTTTATGCAGAAGTGACTCTTATTTTGTTTTTCTCTCTCTCTCTCTCAGGCTAAAGAGGCCGAGCTGGCCGTTATTAATCGTCTTTTGGACGGCGCCGTTGTGACGGTCGAGTCGTTCCGTCAGTGGAAGCAGCAGCATCATCACTTTCTGATCTCCAACCACGACGAAGCTCCTGAGATCTCACCTCTAACGGTTCCTCTAACGGTTCCTCCATCGGTTCCTCTGCTGACCCACACACACTCCTTCATCGAGACCCATGTGTGAGTACCAGAACCAGAACCAGAACCAGAACCCTGCCCGAGCCCTGCAGCACTGCATCGTGTAAATCTTAAAGCCAAGGAGCAGCAGATGTGAGGATCAAAGCTACCAGGTGCCTACAGCATGAGGAACTAAAAACACCTCCATCAGCCCCACCCAAAAATACACTCGTACTGAGCTATTCTGTCATTTTTTTATTTTAATTTACTGCTTTTTTGTGTTTGGTGCATCAGGAGAGTTTCGAAATGTAAACAGGAAAACAGTCCAATAAAAATAAAAGATCAAAACAGATATAAAAGGTAAAAATAGATATAATTTCATAATTTATTGCACGAAACCTTTTTCCGTTGATTTAATTGATTAATTCTTCTCTTTCCTTTACTTGATGTTATATATAATTTATTATTTTAAATATTTTTTATTTTATTTTTCCATTTTTCATTTCATTATTTTTCCATTTGCGCTACTTTGTTACAATTTCCATTTATGTTTAATTTATTTTATATTTACATTTTCCAATTTTTTTGTTTTCTTTTTTATTTAGTTTGTATTTACATTTGTGGGCTTTTAAAAAAAAACCTTTTTCTTATGCTTTCTCTTTTTTATTTATTTAATTATTTTTATTTATTTATTAATTTTCCTTTATTTTATAAATAAATAAAGATTTTAAACGTATGCCACTTTTCTTTTTTCTCTTTTTGCATTCATTTTTAAAATTAATTGGTTTACTTTTTTATCTTTTTGTTTTTGTTATTTTCTTTTCTTTAAAATTTCCTGTTTTAGCTTCACACTTCCGTTTTTTAACACTTATAACTTATCAATTTTTGTTTACTTTTATATTTTTCTTTTATGACTGTACTTTTATTTGTTCTTATTTTTATTTGATTTTTATCCAGCGCTTGTTATTTTTAATTGTTTTCCTTTTTATTTTATATCCTTTATCACGTTTATTTTTATTTTTAATATATCCTGTCACCTTTTTAGTCTGATATTTTTAATTAATTTTATATTATTGTACTTTTAGATTTCGTGCCTCTCCTGATCCTCCTCTGGTTTATTAATATTTATTAAAAAATCTTTTATTATTAATTATGCATCATTTAAATATAAATAACCACTATAAAGGTTTCTTTCTTTTCTTGAATTAAAAAGGAAATGGTTTCTTGTAGCTGCTGCTAATATAAACTGTGAGCTTTTTGTAAAGTGTTTACAGGATTGGCTTTTAGATTTGTTTATGTAGAATCTGCTTCTGTCATTAGGAAGACTGATGTTCTGCATGTTCTGGGAAAATGCAGATGTTTAAAGTTTAAAAAGTTTAAAAACACAAGCCTTTAAACAAAGTCCTGCAGATTTGAGAAGTGAGAATGATGATGTTTTTAACAGCATGAAGCATAAAGAAACGTATTTTATTAGTAAGAATAATCGATCGTATTTTTGCCTGTAAACAAAAAGCACAAACCTTTTTATTTTTATTTTTTATTATCAGAATGATGGATTCATAGAAATCTGCCGGGAATTTTTGAGTGCATGTGAAATACTGAAATAAAATCCATTTTAGAGCTCAAACTACTGAAAGAAAGAAAGAAAGAGAGAAAGAAAAAAAGAAAGAAAAAGAAAGAAAGAAAATTAATCAAAATTAAAGAAAGAAAGAAAGAAAGAAAGAAAGAAAGAAAGAAAGAAAGAAAGAAAAAAAGAAGGAGAGAAAGAAAGAAAAAGAAAGAAAGAAAGAAAAAGAAAGAAAGAAAGAAAGAGAGAAAGAAAAAAAAAAGAAAAAGAAAGAAAGAAAGAAAGAAAGAGAGAAAGAAAATGAATCAAAATTAAAGAAAGAAAGAAAGAAAGAAAAAAAAAAAGAGAGAAAGAAAGAAAGAAAGAAAGGAAAGATCAAGAAGAAAAGTAAAGACAAAAGGATTAAAAATAATTGGAAGAAAAATAAAAAGCATGTGTGGATGTAAGAAAAAGAGAAGAAAAAAACATTTTAAAAAAGTGGTGGATTTATGGATGAAGGAAGAAAACAAAAATAATATATTTTAAAAAATACTAAACAATATGTAATTCAGAAGGAAGGAAAGAAAGAGAGGGAAAGATATAGGGATAATAAAACAGAATTAAAGTAAATAAAAAACCAAAAAGTATTAATGAAATGAATTTTTTTTAAGGATTGCAAGTCCAGGTTTTATTGTTCTAAGGTTTTTACTTTTTTATTGATTGATGTTTTTTGTTTTGTTTAAGATGTAGCAGCTCATGTAGCAACTTTTATTCGTTTTGATTTTTTTGTTCATTATAACTTTTTTAAGCCAAGGATCCAAAAATGTTTGTCCTTTATCTTTCTTTTTTTTAATCACTGTATTTGTATTTTCTATTTATTTATTTTGGGGTTTTGTTTGTTTGTTTGTTAAATGATGATTTTAATTTAAATAGTTATTTTAAACAGTAATTATTAAAACTGCAAATGTAGAAGGTGATAAGCAAAATAAAAGAGACAACAAACATTTAATTAAACATATAGAGAAAAAAGAAAGAAAGAAAGAAAGAAAGAAAGAAAGAAAGAAAGAAAGAAAGAAAGAAAGAAAACGAATGAAAAAAAATATAGAAAAAAGAGAGAGCAAACATGGAAAAAAAATTTAAATTAACTTATTTTAGAGCTTTCAGTTTAAAAATAATTATCAACTGAAATTTTAATCCAAAAACAGGAAATAAAAACATTTAAAAGAAAGAAATTAGCAGAACTAAACTGAACTTCAAAGCAAAATTGTAAATGATTTTATTGAAAAAAAACGAATCACCAAATCTTAATTAAATAATTCACTATTAATAATAAAGGATTAGATAAATATGTTTAATATTAATAATTTAATGAGAATTAAAATTACAAGCAAATGTTTAATTATATTATAAAAGCTACATTTTGGCTTTAAAAGACAGTGAAACAAATGATCTTTTTATTTTATTTTTATTTATTTTCTCTGTTTATGGAAAATTATTTATTGTCTTTCTGATGGGAATGTTTGGTTTTGTTTGTATTTGTTATTTTTGTAGTAATTTGGGGGTTTAGTTTGGTGTTACTGTGGGGTTGTGAGGGTAATATTTGGGTATTAGTTATTTATTTTTTATTATTTTTAGGGGGTTGGGTTATTTTGGGGTTATTGTTCAGAAGATTTAGTTATTTTGGGGTTATTTTTAGGGGGTTTAGTTATTTTGTGGGTTATTTTGGGGTGGTTGAGGTTATTTTCGAGTTATTTTTAGGGGTTGAGTTATTTTGGGGGTTATTTTTAGGGGGTTGAGTTTTTTGGGG
>JAUZSU010138841.1:0-15743 GCA_034780255.1 Parotocinclus maculicauda | reverse complement strand
TCTCTGAGGCTCTAATTATTTACATTTAAGTATGAAGAACATAATGTGTTTTGTAGTGAGCCATGACCCAGTAGATACAGATCCTGTCCATATCGCATGGAGCTCGAGTGAGGAGGAGCTGTCTGACAGTGACTGCCAGCTGCTGTTTTCTCATCCCATCACAAAGCAGCGAAGCTCTCAGCGAAGCAGATCAAGCACATGCAGAGCAGGCAGTTCCTTCATCAGATATTACAGCACAGGAGCAGGTACAACACATGGCATAAAATTCCTGCAGTCATCACAGCTGATGGATTTGACCTACACTATGTAGACTTGAGATTGCTGACATCAAAGACATATGATATTTGGGTCAGTATTATACTGCCATTGTTTGCTAGTGAAATGCTTTATATTTTGAATGTGTTATAAGGGAGTATTATTGAAATAGCAGAGCTCAGTAATTAGAGGGAGTGTCAACAAACTTTAGTCTGTATAGTGTATGTGAACTAGTCTGTATAGTGTATGTGAACAGTATTGTGTTAATGTTTTGTAGTTTTTTAAGATGTACAAAGACCAATTATGTTTATAGTGTTAACCCACTGGGGATTTTTTTTCCCTTGGTAATCATTTTTCTGTCTGGCCATGTCTGTATTTTCCTCTCTTCTCCGCTGAGAAAATTACAGACGTAAAATACAGATTGTCTTCCACCAAACTTGGAGATGCTGTGATAATTGTAGTCCAATCTGGATGCACAACTCTGATTTTACAGCCTGTTTATGCATTGTACTGAAAAAATGGTTTTGCAACTTTTGCTGTTCACTGTAGATCTGCATGTAGAATGTGAATGGAAGTCATTCAGGGATAGCTGCACTATTTAATTGGACTGGATGTTGGGGGCACATAATTCTCGCATTGCTCTAGAGAGACATGAAGTACAAACAAAACTGTGAAAATATGATTGAAGCTGTCATTTTAATGGCATTTACCCGTATAAGGCATTACTTTAGTTTATTTTTAAATATACACAGCTTATACTTTTTGTTTTCTCTAAATAATATTGTTATAGTAAAAATGTTCTTGTATAATAAAGTGGTTTTAGTGAGTTATCTGTGCTGCAATCATCCGGGTTAATACAACCCACTTGAAACACACTTGTCCTTCAGGAATTTTATTACTAAATTTATTACTGAATGCAGTAATACAGTTTTCCTTTGAATTCAGTTTTACACTGAGGTGAAGAGAAGAATTTACAGACACTCTCCTTATAAATTATTTGTATGTGCCATATGACATCCATTTGGCCCAGTGTCCACAACTCAATATTATTTCAAAATGAATATTAAGCAGAATTTGATTTTTATTTCATTAAACAAGATAATCATAAAAGCAAATAAAAGGTCAGAGAAAGATGTTCGCTTACGCAAATTACATCAATCAATTAACATGATTGAGTAGTAAGTGACATATTCAATGGGGTGAACAGAAGCATGTTAAAATGAACGAGAGTGCCCCACATTGACTGTTCAGTAGGGTGTATGATCACAACACACCCAAAACACACTGACAGTGATGGGGTATGAACAGGATCAGATTGTTCAGCAGAGCTTTTGATTCCTCTGCCTTGGTGTATTGGGGGAAACAACAGTTTTTAGAAATGTATTTTATAAGAAATAAAAAAAAAAGTCTGATATTTCTATCTTGTTAAACAAACCAATATAGTAAGTACCAGCACTTTCCAGAAAAGGTAAGGACTTTGTGGTCATTTACCTCAGAACATTATTAAATAAATCTAACAACCAGGTACTATTGATCATTATGTTCATATCCATGTAAACTGCTTACCTGAAACAGAAGCATCTGTGCAGAGCTGGTATATCTTGGTGAGGGACAACCATTCAAAAAGGAAAGACTGTGGTAGCTTGTAGCAATTTAACATAAAAAACTTATTTAATGGCAAAGGTGAATACAGCAACAAAATACAAGGGGATTACCTAGCATGAGCAAGATCAGTTTCCAGTTGCAATGTCTAAACCCTTTTGCACAAGCACAATCAAACAGGCAAAGTTGAGGGCAAGAAACACAGTAGTCAGCCATGGAAACTGAGTGCAGAAGACTTGGGTCTTAGAAATACCTTAGGTGTCCTTATCTTCAAAATGTTAAGCACTTTGCCCGGCTCAGAACTAGCTATCCACAGTTTGGAGAAGTAATGTCAAATGTTGCCTTCGTGGAATAGTTTTGACTTAAAAGCCATGGCACAGTGAAAAACAAAGCTAAGGGATTGACTTATGCACATGAATGCAAGGACTTTGGTACATGGACTGATGAGGCAAAACTTGAAATTGAGAATTCCTTTGGGAAAATGTAAGTTTCAGTGTCTACATTCAACAGTTATATTTCTGCAAGCGGAGCTGGTGAATTAGTCAAAATGTATCTTTCATGCCGTTCCTTCAGGTAGGTGTCTGATCCCCAGCTGCCTACCACACAGCAATGTCTTCAGAAGAATTGTGGTAGGCTGTCCAAGAGGCTTGGGAAAACATATCAGTAGAGTACTTTCAAAATCTGTATACCACTGTTCCTAAGAAAGGGGATAATTCATTATATATTATTACATTATATATCATTTTATTTCACACATATATAATTGGTGTTTGGCACCAATAAATGAAAGTACTTTCTTCAAAAGTGAAGAAAGACGAGCATATGTTGTGTTTCAGATGCTAGTTTAGATGCCACAATCACTAACCAGCATAAAGCACCTTGGAACTTGGATGGCCTTGCTAAGTGACCAGCATACCAGCACTGAAAACACAACATATGCTGGGTTTTCTTTTTTGGAGGGAAGGATTATTCACAGTCAAATGCTTGTTTAAAAAATTGCTCTAAATGATCTTGAATTGTGTTTGAATCACTTCAAGTTTAACAGTGGAACAACATCTATGTAATGGGGATGCTTTGTTTATAGACACAGATGAACTTCCTACAATTGATTCAGAAAGTGAGCAAGAAGAGGATATCTCAAAGGAGCAAATGCCTGTGGTGAGTAAACGTAGTGATGTTGACCTTGTTTCCATTTAATGTAACTTTTCAGTAATGAAAATGAATGTGTACACACAACGCACTAATAACAAACGGAGCGGATATTGCTTAAAGTGACGATTAAAAGCTGAATTATAACTTCGGATTTAATTAATGTTTATATCCATTAGGGGGCGCTGTGGATCCTTAGTGATAGCTCAGTCAAAATGGGCGGGTTTGTGGACGCTACCCGGAGGTGGCTGTTACTTATCACAGCTAATGAGTTCTGATAACAGCGTATACGTTTTTTTGAACTACTATTAGTGCACGATTAATATGCAACTAACACTGCTAAAATATGGTCTTATTATTCAACCATAATCATATTTTTAATACATACTTTAAAATCAAATCAATTTAATAGTTTAAAGTTAGTATAACATCTGAATACATGCTCCTCTGTGTAAATGGGGTGAACCTTGTTTGCTGTTATGCATTTGTTTTTTTAAACTTAAAATCACAAACCCAAAAGAAAAACAGTTAGATAGCCTGTCAACACAACTGCCAAGAATTCTCCATAGTTTGTCTTATTCAGTCACTAATCTGCCTCATGGGGCTTTTTAAAATTTTTAACGAGTTTTATTGAATTGCTCATGGAATATGATGGGCAAAAATCTTAGGCCACCATTAGATTTGACATAATGACCATACATTGCATGTTGTAGAAGACTGGACCCAAAAAATTTGGATTTGTATCTCCATACTCTTTTTTTTTTTTCAATCTTGCTTCAGCTTCAGCATATCTTAGCATTTTCCCCCTGTTCCCATTCTGAAAAAAATTCCTAGCTGATACCCTTCCAAAAAGACCATTCCTGTTCAAGCTTCTTCAGACTGTAGAAGCTTCCAGACTTTGCTATTTAATTCAAATGCACTAAATGTGACCCTAAATACTTGCTATTGTAGCCCAAGAGAAGCTGTATTCTGTTTTTCTCATTGTGAAATACGACATGCAAAGTTCCTCTATTTTCGGATTGTATTCTAATAAAGAAACTGAGAAATAATTATACGATAATTATACCATTGATACCATACCAAAAATTCATTTGTAATGGTGGCCTAAGCCTTATGTACAGTCTTTCCAGGCTAATAACACCCACAAATAGTGGTGTTATTCATGTCTTTATTTAACATTTTGATTATTCAGTCACAAATCATGCTGTATATTTAATAACTGGTGTAATAAAAGGTGCCCCAGTAAGGTGGAAAAGCAAAACTAACGATATAAATCTGAGCTTGCAGCACCAGAATACCATCTACTGGGGTCGTCACACTACAGCGTAAATGAGGGTATCACACAACTTACCTCACCAGAGTTGGGATACATACCAGAGTGGCAGAGAGCTGGTGTGTAGTGTCATTTTATGCTTCTGGTCATGTGAGGCGATGGTTTCAGGGGATTATTTATTGGCATTGCATGTTTAGGTCAGAGCTAGATACCACAAGACAAAAAATATGGGCATGTTCCTAAGTTTTCTCCTCTCCAGAATCTGTATTGGACCATGTTTTAGATAATATGAGTTGATAATGCAGGTAATTATTATCCTGTAAATGTACAACCTTTAAGTTGTTAGTGTGCCTGAACAGTCTTTCCTGTTTGTTTTTCACTGACTGCCCACCTCTTTTGCTTGGATCTGTCTCGCTTTCACTGTGTATCTGGCTGTCTGGCTGTCTCTCTTACTCCTTTTTTGTCCATCTGTCTCTGTCTCATGGTTTGTCTATTCATTTCCCTCTTTATTTCCTTTTCTCAAACATCTTAAAAAGTATGTGAAAAGGAAAACTTTCCTCTAACAAAATTGTCCTAAATAAAAACTAATTAACATTATCATGTCAGTGGCCTACATCCACTCAAATGATTTGGTCAGTGATGGTCGTTTGGTGATCCCATTTCTATACATGGGGTTGCATAGTGTCAGTAATCTGATACCTACAAAATGAATTTATATGGTAGGTCATTGTAAGTACCAGATGAACTCGCACTCTCTGAGCTTTTCAAAGGTTTCAAGGGTTTCCTGTGCATTTATTTTTATACATATATTACTCTGTAGGGTGCTAATATAAGTTAAGCATAAACTATAAGCTACATTGCCAATACATTGATTAATTAGAACCAAAAGTACATTCCATGACCTTAATATTTCTTCATCGACTTCTTCCCTCTTGTCATTATGTACTGATGCTCCTTCACAGATGAACCATGATCCTACTGTTTTTAAGATGCATGCAAAGCAAATCCCTCTTCAAACCCTTTGGTTGTGGGCTGTATGTTAGACTGCTGCACTGCTTAGATGCTCTTTAACAGTGTTTCTTTTACAATGGTGAGCCAAATTAAGAATAGTTAAGTCTAAAAATTAGTCTAATGAAGTACATTTGAGAATGCTACCCTTAACTATGATTTTTTTAAGTTTAGTTTGCTCAAAAGGTAAAGAAAAGCAGCTTCTGAAAGCATTGTTGTAATTTCTGAAATTCTATTGCAGTCAAGTATACCATTTTGGGTTGCATATCATTATTAGGCTAGTTTTGTTTAAATAAAAACACCAAAAATCCACGGGAAAATATGCTGGTATTCATGGTGCACATGGTTAAATATGAAAATGGAAAGACGAAAGAAAAAGAAAAATGTAAACAATTTGTCAAAAACGGTATTGCGTTGATCCAGCGAGGAGACAAATATGCGGCAGAGTGGTGGTAAGTAATGAGGGTTTATTGTAACAGAAAACCGGAATAATCAAAACAGGTATAAAGGTAAAATCATAATAGCTAAAACACACGTTCGGGGACGTGAAAGAAAAACAGGAACAAACAACAAAGCTTCGCGCTCGCACAAAGCTAACGAAGCGCTTTATACGGGCACGCAAAACAGAAACAGCTGGTGCGAGTTAGTCCCGTGACGCGGCTGCGTGGCTGACGCAGCCGGTGGGCGTGACACAATTAAGTTAAATAAAGTTAAAAAAAGGTAAGTGAGGAGGGCAAGAGGTTAATAACAAATTAGTTAATAATAGAAGAGAATGAAGTAAACGTAAATAATTTAAGAAATAGCTAGACACTGTTAGTAATTAGTAGTTAAACTAAGTACGTGAGGTAAAGTAAGTAAGGTAGGATATCGTACAAATTTAAGCTATTTGCATTGACACATTTAGCGAAATACAAAAAAAATATATATCTTTAAAAAATCACTTTAATGATGAAAGAATTTCTATAAACACATTTTAAAAGAGATTTACAATATTTTGTTAATAAAACATTTAAACATTCATAGTACTCCACATCATACACATTTTATGTGATTGTTTTATATTATATGTTTTCAAGAAAACTGTAGAAGCAGTTACTGAAAATTATCATTTATCCAGTAAAATGCTAAATGTAAATGGAGAAAAACAGTAATTATTGTCAGGCAGACACAATTTATGCATTAAAATGTAATACTTTGTAAAGAACATGGGATACAAATGCAAATATGTCTAAGGTACCTGTGGCATTTCAGTGAAAACATTAAAACTCTTTGTTGACCTCATCAAGGGCTGCACAATCATGCAGCTCATATAAATTTTGAATGGCAGATGGTTCTTGCGTATTTACTGCCTTGCTGTCTAAAACCCTGTTTTTTATGGAAAACAGCAAACTACGGGTCAATCAGTTGAGAGAACTTAAATGGAACAAAAGATAGACTGTCTTGACTTGAAATACATTCTTGCTTATCCCAGAGATTATATATAATCTATAATAATGAATTGGTTAGCTGTCCATTAAATACATGTATCACTTTACTCATCATATATCGTTTTGCCTTTTCTAGACAAAATGTACATTAATGTAGTATGTATTATTCACTTTAAAGGTGACCCTTACAACACAGAAAGTTCTGGCTCATCTCCAGGAAACTCATCCAGGAAACTGTTCAACTCATCTCGAACTCTAGCAGTCCTCACAGAGCCTCTGCACCAGCTGACCATGACTAGCATTTCAATTTCAAAATTCCATGCAGCAATATTCCAATTGATTTTAAGAGAAGGATCAAATTATGAATTACCATCCTCAAGAGAAAGACCACAAATGTCCCACCTGTGAAAAAGTGAAATCCTTGAAGTTTCCTCCAAACATTACCCCAAATTCCCCAAGACTCACCCTGCTGAAATTGCTCAGAAGATTGGGTTAAAATAAACTAAGTCTTTCAGAGATGTCAGGGAAGGCCAGGTTGGAGGAAGTGGATATGACTTCATAATAAAGCAACTGCAGTGCAGAGTAGATAATCTCAAAACAATTCAGTTTTCAAGCGAACATGTCCATGTGAAACTGATGAGTCTTCGCCAAAGAGATAAATAAGTCGGGCACTGTAAGGCTGCAGCACAACGTCAGAAGAACATGATGCTAATAATATACGAAGAGTGCGGCAAACAATTGGTGTTAGTTGTCCACAAAATTAATGCCGCATTTTATTCAGAAAGATGTGACACTCTTAGAGGTTTAGAGACACTTGACCACAAGAAAGAATCATCTTAACTTTTTGAACTGGAACTGGAAGTATCAAAACAATCTAGATCAGTAGAATGCATAGAGTGTCTACTGTTGACACACTTCAGTGAAGATTAACAAAATGATGTTACACTTTGTCGATGCCACAGCTCCTCATCAGATATCTAGAACAGTGACCTCCCTGCAACAGACTCTATCATTGTATTTGGTAAGTGAATGGAAATGCAGCATTTTTTATTTTGAATAGGTTTTGCTTGTATTAAATGATCTGTCTCATATAATGACATAATTGCATATATTTACATGTAATTATAATACAATTATAGTCCTATAGTATAATTGCAGCTAGCACATGAGCATGATCATTCTAATTTATTTATTTTGTTACTCTCTCTGTCTGTATCGCGATGACAGAAATCCAAACTGTTTTGCGACCTGGTAGCTAATGAGGACTGGCTGGTGTGAGATACTGGCCACCTAAATCCAGCTTTTAATGTGGGCCAGATCGTGCCAGAACAAGATCAACATCTCTCATGTTTGGATCACCTGCATTCTCATTTTTATGTAGATCCTGTAAATTTGCATGTTGATATAAAAGTATAATTTAAATAAGCAATATTAATGAATACGTTTTAATTAAACGATACTCAAAAAATACTTAAAAAACCCAAACAGTTTGTTTTCTTTGATGTTGACTTCAGCCCCAATAATTAGGTCATCGGTCATGTTCTGTGTCACGTGTGCTGATTTTGTGGAGAAATTTGGAGAGTTAGTCAAGGTAAGCAAGTCTTTTTTATTAAGATAGAAATTACATATATTTTGAAGGTTCTTGGACCTTTTCCTCTCTGCTTGGTGTTCTCTTGCCTGTAGCACTGTCTTGCATAAGGCACTGTCTAAACTATACAGATGCTAACCAGCAACATCACACTAGCTACCAGATCCCAAAAGCTGCATGTTCATGTCATTTAACATTTAGTTTGATGTAAAGCTATTTTGTGGGACTGTGGTAGCGTAGCGGTTAAGGTACTGGACTGTGGACCAGAAGGTCCAGGCTTCAAATCCCATCTCGCTACAGTTGGGTCTGAGCAAGGACCTTAAACCACAATTGCTTCGATTGTAAGTCTGTATTAATTGTAAGTCGCTCTAGATAAGAGCATCTGCTAAATGACAAACATGTAAATCTATGAAAATTCATCAAAATGAATGAGATATTTCTACGATGAATTGGCATCCCATCTAGGGTTGTTCCTGCCCTTGTGCCCAGAGTTTCCGGGTGGGCACCCACTGGCCCCCGACCCCATGTGGATTAAGTGAAAGATAATAAGCAATTTCACAGACATAAAATATTTCTGGATTTAAATGATAAAGTACTAATAACTGTATGTAACCCTGAGGATTTTTACTGTATATGCAGTTTAAATTGTTATGTAAACAGTTTTCTACTGAATGTTGTGTCAGACATATTACACTTTTTTTACATGCATATTTTGGACAATGTTGTGCTTATTTTCTTAATTTTGGAATTCGATTCAGAAATACACTTTTTACAAAAATGTAATATCCTCTAATGAAATATCCCATATTTTTGTGAGCAGTGTAGAAATCACTGTTCAAATATTAAGACTGAATATTAGTTTTACAGTCATAGAGCTGCTTCTTGTAATGTATAATTTAATTCACAATTTACATTGCATGTTGGTTCATGTGACCATGTCTTGTGCCATTATTTCTAAGTCAGTCTGCATGATATTTTCTGCAGGTATGGTTGTGATTTAAATGTCAAATCATAGCCCGGTGGCTGAAGGAAAACATTTTATATGCTGCTTTTTCATGTTCTGCCACATATTATCTTATCTCACACTGTCCATCAAATGTCAAGACTGTCATCAGCGAGGGTCTTTGAAGGACATGTTACTGATGTTAAGATTTAAATATTATCACTACTGATTGAAGAAAAGGGAGGCTGGCAAACCTCATATTACTTAACTTGGTCAAGAATTCACTACATTTAGATGGCCTCATGCAAAAACACTGTATAAAACAATCTGCTTCAAAGCTGATATAAAATCATTCAAACGTTATTTCCTCTTTAGTGGGCCAAATGTGTTAGGAGGGAGAACAAAAGAAATAGAGCTTGTTTTTATTGATTTTCCCTTGTAAGAAAAGTTCAAGCTTTCAAAGTTGGCCACAACCAGACTGTTTTTAACATTTCTTACAATTTTTAGCAAGAGTAAACAACGTTATCACCTAATAGCTTCAGTGCCCCCTAAATGTGTGTGGAGAGAGGACATGGCAAATAAGCAACACATTTTCATACTTTTATATGGGTCAAAGGATTACTTGGGAATAACACAGAAAACAGAAATGTTTACCTTACATTATTACGAGAAAGGAAAATTGGGTTTCTTTTTTAGATTCCTCTTCTGAATGTAGATTACATGGACCTTCCATCACCATTTGACCTATCAGTATGTTAAATTTAGAGGACTTCATTTAAAATAAAGAAAGATACTACATCATGTCAGCATTGGGAGTTCTCTTAAAATTGACACATAATTGGAAAGTGGCAGTGAATAGTAGCAGTAGAAATACTGTATTTTGTTAATGTACTTAAGTACCTGTATATATTAAAAATCTACTTTTTCATAAAAAATTTACCTGAGTATTTTTTTTGGTGAAATTTCATTTCACTATACTTTCAAAAACAAATGGCCATGTCTTCTCTCCTCTAATTTATTATTCCAATATTAACAAGTTTTTGCTTGGATAATGGCTAGTAGGGGCTCTAACGGCAATTGAAACAAATTAGAAGAATAGAGTAGAATAGAGTTCACTGTATACTGACATCCAGAAATGAGAACAATAACAATAACCCAACTCAAACAGGAAGGCTCAACGAAATGAATAATAACAATAAAAATAATAATAATAATAATAATAATGATAATAATCACCATCATCATCATCATAATAAAGCTTTCCTACAAGAACCACAAGTACTAAGCTAAAACACATAAAAAATACCTTGGCACTTGAAACACACTAAAAAAACTAATTCCAGCCGAACATGTGGTGACAATCACAAGAGGTGTGAATGCCACACACTGAAATACCGGCTTAAATGGCAGCTTAGATGTAGCTGAAATCCGGTGAGAAAGGAACACCTTGAAAGTTGTTCACCCTCAGTTTGCCTGGTTGGTAGCTGACATGTGATGGAGAGAATTAGTGATTGATAATGGAACCTAATCTGAAGATTAAAAAAAATCAAATAAAATTGTAGCTTAATCTAGTTTCATTTTACCTGATACATTTTTATAGCTGCATTGCTACCAGTATGGTTATTTGATACTTTACACAACTCTAAGTAAGAGTTATCGGTCATAACCAGCAATTTTGTCCACATGAAACCTAACAAAATTGCTCGTGTTCATTACAATTCATGCAGATTTGCCATGAGATTGGTTTGGTCCTCCTGAGGTGTGGGACATCACTGATAGCCAGGGGAATTAGAAATCAAGATGTTGTTCCTGAGGTCAAACTGCAATCGAGACATTCAGTAATAAAAGCAGCAGACCATGTAAGACAAATTCTTATCTCTAAGTTCAGTCAATGAGAAGCTCATCACCCCGCAGGCCTGATGGAGGGAGAGAAAAGGGAATAACACCTCCATCTCCAGACTCCTGGGCTTCTCTCGGATGACGGTGCAAAACTCTTCTTGCTCCAATACTCACACATTATGTTCTCAACACAATAGGTATCAATACTAATGATCTCATTCCCCTGCTGAAAAACCCAGCAGTGACCAGCATGTGTTATGATTTCGACATTAGTATTCAGGTCCACCAGTTTTACCAGCTTTGCCAGCAAGACCATGTGAGCTCGCCAGCTAAATCAGTACCAGTCCGGCACTACCCAGTATAATTCAATTTGGACCAATACTGACCATGAAACACGTCTTGATTTTTGACCAGCACACCAGCATCCAGAACACAACATACTTTTAGCAGGTTCCAAAATGATCTAAATTCTAGGTTCATAAATACACATGAAATGAAGAGGCATTATTTGACAAAGGCAAACCTCTTGCTGACAATCCATCCAGTTTCTGGCAGTAACATTTCAGCACATATCTGCCATAGCCACTATCACTGAGAGTCAGACAGCCATTTCTTCACATATCTGTCCTCAAGAGATTATTAATAACCACAACAATCAGAGAGAATGCCCACTTTCCCCTGTAGGTGGCCCTGAATACTTATGCTGCTCTCCAAAAACTTTTAGCAACCACATACTGGATTGGACTTTGAGACTATGTACTTTGATTTTGCGGCGACCTTCAGGTTTTATTACTCTGGACTCATTGTTAGAGTATGGCCGTTAAGGAATTGAGACGGGAATTTAAATAGACCTATTCTTCCAGGTAAGAACATTCATCGTGAGCTGTCTGCTATGATGAACACCCTGATTACATTTAATTGCTGTAAGGTTGAACACATGTAGGATGTAGATGTGATTAATGTGGCACTCACTTTGATCGTGTCTTCAAGTGTCACAGCTGGCAATGTTTCATATCTGGCTATTAGTCTAATAGTCAGCTTCAGGAGCAAAAGAGTTGAGGGATAGGAGGGAGTGTCTGGATCGAGTTATGCACAAATGTGTGGGAAGTCAGGGGCTGGAGGTGAGCTGAAATCATGATGTACTTTCTCAAAACCTCCAGGCATCTAGTGCTCACTCTGATATTGCGGTGGAAAAACAGAAAAGTTATGGGTCGGGGGCAGAAGCACACACTCAGATTAGCACAAATGCAGGCATCATTTTACCTCAGAAGTCATCTCTCTGATTCGTATTGTCATTACTAATCTCTTTAGGACAGGCTGAAGAAGGTGCTTAGAGACAACTGTCTGAGGACAGATGGATGAACGGAGATTTCAGGAAAGGGAAATGGAGGGGGGGTGTAGTGAGGAGAAGAAAAAGCCTGCCAAAGAGAAGAAGATATAATTTAAAGAGAGGAAAACTGCATGAAGACGGATGGAACAATTGTCAACGATCATTCACAAGGCTGGCGTTTGTGTCAGAGCAGAAAGCAAGAGCCACATGGTTCTCAGCATGGTTTCGGCCTCATAGACAGTGCCAGGCTGTTACTGTCAGTTCCGCACAACAAATCAGTGGACAGTGTCTGCAAACACCTGCGAGGAGCCAATTAACCCTAATTGGGGATGGCACTAAGAAGAGAGATGCAGAGGAGAAGGTGAGTGAGAGGACATGTACTCATCTAATAAACAAGCGCTCTCTGCTCCTCCCAGAGGAAGTTAACAGGAAAGCTGCTTCCTACTCAGTTCTGACAAATAAAGGCTCCCTGAATCCATACATAGCACTCAGGTGAATACAAAATTCACCATACACATAGTGACCTGGCTTCCCTCTGCTGCAGCTCACCTCTTCCTTGGTCTACTTAATGATTCAAGGCGGGATGCTTTGTTTCTCCTGATGTTGATTACACTTAGTCCTGTATCTGGCTTAACACAGCTGGCCAGCAGCAAATCTCTGTATTTCAGAGTGTTTGCATGCGAGCAGCAGCAATTTGGAAATTAATGAGCGAAGGTGCCGCTATTGGCGTTGAAAATGAAACATGGGCAGATGGAATTGGATGTGACTGTAGAACTGATCGGTGTGGAATGCTAATGAATATCTCCAGAGAGAGCATATGTTCCCTTCCTGGCTCGGTCCTCCACTCCTTGCTAATGAACCTAAAGACAGAAGTGCCAGGCCACTGCTAAGCTAATTTTCTTTCATTCGTAGTCCCTTTTTTTCATTTAACACGAAATAGAGTTCACAGCACAATGGAGTTACAGCCAGCAAATAGAGACAAATCCAATGATTCACAAGGAGGAGATTAGTAGACAGTTGACTGCCTTCCGTGGCCGAAAAGCATGCTATTTCTTTTTTAAATGACCTGGCAGAGATGCCACACACCACTGACAGCAATTACAATGAATAGATATGGCCTGGTGTATCTCGCCTTTACCATTCCCTCTACCATTAAGCCTCGCCAAATAATCACGCATCAGAACAGAAGCAGGGATATCGACAGTGAAAATAATGCTGTGTATGTGAGGCATGAAGAGATAAAAGCATGTGTCTCTAGACTAACTGCCAAGGTATTGCTTATGACAGCTTCATAATGATAAGTCAGCTCTTAAATTCATGCAAATCTTTTTCACAGGACCATCCAATTTTGGGCTTTTCAAGTTATTTTAAACCTCCCATGCAAGTATGAAAATATAATTCTGCTAAAGTACATTACAGTCACATTTATTTATTTTCCATGCATTTATCCAAAACAACTTAGATGTCAGGCACCAGAGACTGTAACCAATCCAATTTGGCCCTTCTACATTCCATGGTCTATATGGAATTGTAGCAGCCAATAAACCATTTCAGAAGGAGAACCGGTTGAAAAGGCTAAAACATGCTAAAGCTCAAAAAGATTGGAATGATGATCAGTGAAAAAGAGTATTATGGAGTGATGAATATAAGATTTTTTTCCCAGTCATTAATATTACATTATATATGGTCATTATACTATTGTAAAACATCAGATTTAATGGTGGCACAATATTTTTGCATAATACTTGCTTGTCCTATTAAATTGATTCATTAATTATAATATTAATTGATGATAAAGTTACTAGATATAGCCTCTTCTAAGACTGACAAAGAGATATGTTTCATAGCAACACCACAAATGTTGAACCCGTTTTAAGCAGCGCTGAAATTTGTTCTTGTAATGAAATTGTTGACCAAACATAGTCAATTTGCTATCTGGACTAAAATATTGCTAAATGATTAAATACATGCATATAAATATAATTAAATTATATTTAATTACAAGCAGTAATTAAATATAAAATGGAAAACTAGATTTAATGTCCTGGGCAATAGTTGCTCATCAGTACCCACATTTCTGCCATTTTTGTTCCCTTGACATTTTTTAACCAAAAGGAATATGAACAAGTTGTGCAATCATATCAAATGTCCTGGGGTATATGCCCGATTAAAATTATTATGGTGGCAAAATCCAGTCTTTTCCTATTTACTACAGGCACTTCATTTCCCATTTTTACCCGTGCACCTTACCAAAAAGTTTAAGCACTTTTAGTCTGAGCCAGTTTCCTTAATTTTTTCTCATTGAGCAATGGATATGCAACTACAGTCGATTCCGGTTAATGGGACCACATCAGGACGCGATCGTTTTGGTCCTAATAACTGGCTGGTCCGATTAAACGAACATGCCCTATGTTACAGCTTCTTATGTCCTGACTGGGCAGCTGTCTTTATAGAGGTTTATTGCACTCTGTGGGCTTGTTACATTTCTGACTCACTTTGTGCGTCAGCTCCTGTCTCTTCATACTGAGTGGAGAAGAGGGCGAGAGCCACTAATGAAAGAAGGTAATGAGTACTTTGGATGCTTTAGTAAAAGAGAACTGTCTGTAATGAATGATAAGACGTGTCAAAAGTAGGAGGTAGTAGGATTGGGGGGAAGTTTATTGTAAGAGTTTTATTGTCAAAAGCACTGAGAATCCGACACTGGGGATGCGCTGATCTAATACTCTGGAGCATATCAGCATCGATACTGACCATACTAAATAAATCGCTCATGGACCAAACGTTTCCGATACACATCCAGTCCAGCTGTTTAACCACTTGAAGCATGTTATTCCAAAATGCAATTTAGATCATAAAGACGTTTCTTTTGCTGACAGAACAAAAACGTGGCCATATAATTAATATGAAAGATTATATTACAGGTAAACGCAAAATCTCTTGCAATTTCTCTGTGTTGCAGTGTGACACCATAAAAGCCCCATAAAGGAACTGAATCAACTTTACCAGTCAAAACTATAATACAGAATGTATTATTTGGACTGTAATAGCCTAGCAGTTAAGGTACTGGACTCTGGACCAGAAGGTCGAGGGTTCAAATCCCACCTCTGCCAAGCTGCCACAGTTGGGTCCTTGAGCAAGACCCTTAAACCACAATTGCTTGGATTGTAAAACCTGTATAAGTTGTAAGTCACTCTGGATAAGGACGAACGTACAAACAAGAACTGCTGTTGCTTACGAACATTGTTAATTGAAAAGAAAATTTGCAAACAAACTTATTATTATTACTATTATTATTACATGTGCACCTTTACAGTGAGAGATTTTACCTA
>JAUZSU010138830.1:0-15743 GCA_034780255.1 Parotocinclus maculicauda | reverse complement strand
ACACACACACACACACACACACACACACACACACACACACACACACACACACACACACACACACACGTTTGTCTCTCTATCATTGTGATGGCTTTTCACCAACATCATATTACTGTAGGTAATTAACTCTACACCTCACACCTCTTAACCTTGCAAATATTTAAACTCTATTTGTTTTCAGCATGGCGTTGCAGTTTTCTTATATGGACCAATAAAATGTCCCTACGTGTTAAAACGTGATTTTTTCTATCCCTCTGAGGAATGTTGGATCTCACAATGGTACATAGTATAAAATACAAAATAAAGAAGAAAAACACCCACACACCCACCCACCACACAGACACACCCCAATGCACATATAGTAAATGCAATGCGTAATAATGGATGAATGGACATATTACAATTTATGTACAATTAAAAATAATCAGATCATTATTAAATAAATCATTAATTATAACTGTAATGATATCCATCTCATAACTTACAATAGCTTAATGGCACTGTTTACTGCTCAGTGGTGTCATTAATGATAAAATACTGCATTGGGAGGATTATTCTGGGAATACTCCTAGAGGTGCACTTGTAATATCCATTAAAAATTAAACATGCACCCTTGCTATTACCTACGAGGAAAATTAATAATCTTAATTATTTGAAAAGGTTTATTTTATTTTTATCTGCATAGCCCTCAATAGATAAACAAAAGAATCAGGTCAACAAAAGTATTCCAATGAGTTTTTAGTTTATCCTCTTTGACAGAGGCCTGAACGTGGCAGCCATTTGTAGTGTTAGGGGAAGCTTTCAGCTCAGCTCTCTCTCTCTCAGGGCATACTGATCCCAGCTGCCTTGAACTGTACCATGGCACGATTATCCCTCATTCCCTGTCATGATGATACTTTAAAGACATCCTCACACAGCACAATGGACTTCATGGTTTAATTATTTTCAGGATTGTTTTTGGTGTGTTGACACACCACCCTATTATATGCCTTATAAATTTATTAGTTATGCAACACAATGATTTTGGGCTTTTTTTTACAAAGGCAGCTGACTCTGTGGTCTGCGCTCAGGTGTGATTATCTATCATTCTACATGCGCTTCAAGCATGCCTGCACCTACCATGGTGCAGATTTCCTATTGTAAGTATGCCATCAGGCATGGACAATTACTTGCATTCAGGTCTCCAGCCTGCCTTTCAAATAAAATGTGCCCAGCTATAGAGCGATTAGCTAAACCTATATAGATACTGCTAATGTAGTTATAAATGATCTATTTATTCAATTATTTATATATTCACTTAAACAAATTCAGGGTCGCAAAGAGCCGGGCCTAAATGCCAGCAACCAGAGCCAACCCTAGACAGGGTGTCATTCCATCACAGGGCGAACTCATTCACACATAAAATCCTTTATCATTTATCAATGAATTATTTATTACAGCCATATTGCAAATTGTTAATTGACTTATTTGTATAATTATATGCTTATACAGTTTTTATTTTGTAATACAGCTGCTTTATAAAATTAGGTAACATGACCTGTAATGATTTAACTGTCAGATTACCATGATAAAGAAAAGTATCAATAACATGGGCATTCCCAGCATGTATAACGATTACCACAGGTCAGGAACTCTTTATAAATTGAAACCCAAGCTAGAACTGTTGAATTCCAGTTCAATAACTCTGCATCATCTCCAGGTTAATGGTGAACTTGTGCTACATAAGGAGACAAATAAATGTTTAAATGGAACCTGTCTTATATGGATAAAATAGGATAACTCCATAGTTAGTCAAATAAAAAACAATAAGAAAATAGTAATATGATGACAAAGCTGCAGAGCCATGCTCGACTTACACATAATTTTAAACATTTTATAATACTTAACCATTCCATGGTGCATGCTCGAAGAACCAGTATCCTCCACCTCCATAATTCACAAACACCATGAGAGTTAATGAAAAACTGCAAACACAAGAACATGACAAAACAAGTACAGTAGCTCATCATCTTGATGATTTTTCTTCAATATGCAACAATCAGAGAGCATATAAGCTGTGCCACCTGAGCACACACTAGCATCACTTTCATGTAAAATAAAAAAAAATAAACATTTTAAGTTGCAGCGCTTCTGCTGATATCCTTTCTTATTAAAATTAAGGTGTGGCCGTGATATATTATGTTGTGGGAACGAAATCTGAATGCATAGACACAGGTCAGTATGGTGGGAAATGAGGTAACTAAAATAAATATATTATTATTAATTGCCTCGTTCCTACACCTTATTAACTAATGTATCTCATTCCAATACTGTTGTGGCCTCGCCTATAAAGATGTTACCAGCAGGGTTCTGTAGGTTACTACATCCTACATATGAATGTTTTAATAGAAAAAAAGCCTTAAAGTACTACATTTAGTGCTTTACACACCGCCCCGCCTGCCGTCTGAACTGTGCTGACAGTGATGTAACTAAGTTCCAAACAATGCACACACTAATACATGGGTGGAGATACATCCTTAACATCAGTGCTTCCAGATCATTTTTCCTTAGAGCCCCGTCACAAGTACTGAAGAAAAGCCGTGCCCTCCCCAGCCCGCATACACACTGAATTAAAGAATAAAGTGACTCACTCCAAATTTATATTGGCAAATATTTAAATAAAGTATAGCTTTTACATTTTCTCTTTTCTTTCAATTTCTTTATGTTTCTTTTCTCTTTTTGAGTAAAAAAGCTACTTTTAAGTTATTTCATATACATTTGTTATTGTTGTTTTTAACAGTGAGTGTGTCATTTTATTTTATTTACATGTGCAAATTGTATTTTGACAAACTCCAGAAAAGACAAAGCCTCGCTCACCCCCTGTGATGTTTGGCAGACCCCTTATGGAGGTTTGAATCACAGAAACCACAGCTTTACATGATTTTGCAGGACTCCCTTTACCTCTGCAATTATAACGCTCACACATTGATAAAGGCTAAACTTCAGTTTTTAAGATTAGGAGTCTGGTTATGTATCATGTAAGAATACAGCATAAGGTAACACAGCCTAGAATTTATTAGGCACTCAAGAAATTGCTGTTTGAATCTCCTCAAGAAATGCTGACTAAAGCTGTAACGTAATTTATTATAGACACAAAGCTAAGAGCATGCTGGCAATGCCACTAAAGTGACTATGAAACACTACTATGAATTAGCATAAGACTGTACGTTTCCCAAAAGAGCATGGTTGTGTTTGCTGCCAGATCACAGTGCATACTTAAATGCATTATGTTTGGAATTATGACATAAGCAAAAATATCAATATAAGCAATAAAGAGTATTAGACATCACCATGATTTTGGTCTCAGTGGTTTTGTCGCTTTTGAATCTGTACATTATGCCCTTTTAAGCACCACAAAAGGATCAAAGCAATGCCCCAGAATAGATTCTGATGCAGTATCTTCATTGGCCTGCCCTTGTTATTCCTCATGAAATTCAATTAAGAGATCAGAACAAAGACCATTACTGCCCCTTTTAGGCCTAACCTACTGATACAAGATTTTAATCGCATGCCATCCAAAGAGGACAATTAAGAAAAGTACGTCCCTCTCGCTCTCTCGCGCTCTCTCTCTCTCTCTCTCTCTCTCTCTCTCATGCACACATGGACACATTCACTTATAATTTGTTACCCCATTAGTAACCATAGTAACAAAGTCAGAGGTTAGGTCGTTTTCCTGATGAGACCTGAGCAGATTTTAGTGATATAGGAGCATATTGTTTTATTGAAAAGCTGCTTGGTCTCTCACACAATGCTTTTCCTTTTATTGAGGGTACCCATCTTTGGTAGCTAAGCAAAAAATTTTCCAAATATAATTAATATTTGGACTGCATGGAGTAGTTTGTGGTTTAAAGCCAATGCTGCCATTTTTAAGGCAGTATTAATAAATCTATGGGATGTTGAAGTGCATTTCCAGATTCAACAGTTTTAACATTTGGAATGCAATCAATACAAGTTTTACATTGGATTAGCAATTTACTGTATGCATGAGTCAGATAAGCAGTTTACAAAAGGCCCAGACACAGCATTGCCAGACAGCTGACATATCATGACATTAAACACGTTAAAAAATAAAAAATTGGTAGAATTTTTTATTATGATGAAAACAGACTCCTTTGTAAAATAACTATGAAATAAATAATATTAGTTAATGCCTAACTGTTTTGGAAGCTCCTGTGGCTTGGTGGTCCTGAGGCGCTGGGTTCAAATACCAGGCTGTGCTTACAGTGTAAAGGTCAGGTGGTGTGGGTACTGATCCCGGCAATGGACTTGTTTCTCCATACAGGAAGCAAGTTCATGTTTCCAGTGAATACAAGAATAAGTGGGGTTAAAGCAAGAAGTTTCATTTTTAATAGTTTCTTGGTTATATGGTTTTTATAACACTGAAGATTCTATTTATTTTCTATGATATTTATGCAATTTTATACCCCCCATATATTATGATACCACCCCTATATATTATGATACCACCCCTAACTGGGATTAATGTTTCTGATTTCGGACTAGTTGGAAAGTGTTAAGCATAGGGAGAGCTTATGGTTTTCTAATCAGATAAAAAACATAGATACTCTGCATTCATACTTTACTGGTACAAACCCAGTGAATCAGTTAAACAAAATTAAGAGCAGGCTGGATATAGGAATTCCACTGCCAAGATTTAAAGCAAGATCCTTTAAATAAAATTAAAATGGCAAAAACGTCTTTAGTTATTCTGTGCTACATCAACATCATTTCAATGGCATCTGGCAAACTGGGCACATTGCTTCTCTGCTCAAATGACAGATGCTTATTTATTCAGCCCAAAATTGTAAATTATAGCAACACAGATGATATTTTATTCAACCCTCTAGCAAAGGCCAAATATGATCTGTTTTAGCTATAAATATAAATAAGCTTCTTGACCAAAACATCAATATAATTTTTAAACATAAATAATCTTCTCTTTGGTTTCTGTGTTTAAGGCATGCAATCATGACTAATTATAGCACATAACATAACAAAGCAAGTTAACACGAGGATGGTATATGGTTAACCTCACTGTCTGACTCTTCAAATTCTTTCCAGGCTGTTAAGCTATCAGTTTAGTGCTTTGGATCATACATGTGTTCTATCTGCCCAGAACTATAAGTTTTAAAACCTTATATTGGATCCTCATTCTAAATTTCTTTGCCAGCTGAATAATTGACTGAGTTTATGAGCACAGATCAGAGGAAATAAAACATAACTATTTCATAAATGTACCAAAATGGTTTATAAACAAAATGAGCAGTTCATGACAAAGGCAATGCCTTAAACCACACAACGAAAATCATTAGACTTAATAAAGAAACGGCCTGTTGCATTTTACAGAGTTGAAGCAGGTGGAGGACGAATAAAACATCTGGCTTAGAAATGGAAACAGGACCTCACTTTATTCGTTGCACACAAATATATCTAAATTAGGACTAGAACCGTATGGAATATTTAATATTTATAGATCTAGCTATATAATTCAACATCACTGGACTCAATATCGACCTGCTCGTAATATTTGTTGCAATGTTCTCTAATTTCCACTACATCATAATGAAGGCCATCCTATCTTGTGGAATAATTCAGAGCACTTAACACACCTCTAATCTACACAGTGATGGCTGGAACTAATAGTGTCGGTAGCTTGAAACATGATTCAAATTTCGTTATTTAGCTGATAGCCAGTAAAATCAATTACCGTTTATGATTATTGTCAAATATTTCCAGCTACATGAATTATGACCGCTTTTAGTTGGGTCTAAAGCTGAGAAATTGTATCCTTTCTAGTTCTGATATCACCAGATATTAAATATGTGCTGATATGTTGCTTGGATTATTACATACTTTTTTGACCAAGTGGGAGGTCAAAGGAATGGCAGTTTCCTGTTTCAAGAGAGACGTGCTTTGTGTCTGCCCTCCAGCCACTATTAAGTCATTCTGGGCCTCCATATTAAATCACATCAACCCTGACCAAAAGCAATCCACTGTTCTCTAGCATAGATGTATAAGATTCTACAGATGATGCCTACAGCAACCGCTTAGACAACAATGGCTCAAGTGAGCATGTGACTTGTGTGACCTCTGAAAAATCTCTTTTATTGTGGTTTCCAGTATAATATTTTAGCAAACACAGCTTTATGGCCCAAAACAGTTATTAAACAAACAGGACTTGTGTGTACATGGTGGGAATTTCTGCAAACAATTTTCACCAGTAGCAGGTACCTGGTATCTGAATCTCAACAAGTAAAAGCCATTTTGTGGAACGCACCCTCGAAAAGTGTCTAATGATTTAAGCCGGGATGATTTTGGTTTGCCATGATCTCTTGTTGTCTCTTCCTACAAAAACATAAAAGAAAGTGAAATATTTCAACAATACTGCAAACGCCAACTGTAGAAATGACCCTCTCAGATTCAACCAAACATTAACTATAATTTTATCTACTTTTAGATAGATTTGTATGTAAACCTAATTATGTTAAGGGTCATACATTTACAGAAACATAGTAAATTCCCAGAGATCCCCGGTTCGATTCCCGCATGTGTTTGCATGGGTTTCCTTGGATTTCCACAAGGGTTTGACGGATTTTAACACCTTTTCCTTAAATAAAAGGGTGTCCTGTGATTTTTGACTTACCTTTTATATACTGTACATGTTTTTATGTATCTATCTATCTATCTATTAAAATACACTGATTAACCTAACATGTCTATTAATATGGGAGGAAAATGGTGTACCCAGGAAAACCCAGAAGAACATGGAGAGAATATGCAAATTCCACACAATCACAACCCAAGAATAACATCGGGGATCTCTGTGAAGCAACATTACTAGCAACTTGCACCACCATGCCTTCTGTAATACAGTATGAAGAATTAAAATATAACTTTTGCAAGTACTCGACCTGTCAGGGTATGAAAAAGTATACATCTCTTTATTAAAACAGTGTAGCTTTGTCAATGTGGACTAGATAAATATGTTTCGGAAGCTTGAACAGTTTTTTTCATTTCCCAAGGAAGAGGTCCCCATTTCCCACATGGCTCTTTGCTGGCAGACAGATCCATCACAAAGAAATTAGCACAAATCCTTTCCTGCTCTGGCTCTTCCAAATCCTAAATGTAGCACTACAGACCATGCTAATCGAACTAAGAGACCAGCATCTTAGACCAGTCAAATCCACTAAAACTCATTGTAGGCTAAGCAGACCAAATTAAGAGACAGCAAATATGTATCTGAAAATAACAGTAAACAATAAGTTCTGTTTTTAATCTATGTCATATTAGCAATTGTGAGCATAATCTGTTGTTGTAATATGATTCTTTAAATAAGGTTATCATACTTACCCTGTCTATAGAGTTTTCAGACCCACGGTGAAACAGGAGATTTCTGAATTTTGATGTGCAGCGACATCTATAATACACATTACATACGGATATATATATATATGTTAAATTCAAAATCATAATATTTTATTCTTTACAGCTAGATCATCATCGCAGTGATACCATACAGAATATGGTTTTACCACAAAATCATGAACTTATGGACAGTAATAGGTCATGCTTTCTTAGTCAGTTACTTATCCTAGGGCTGAATATTGTTTAGGCATAGTCTTGGTCTAACGAAATTATAATTGTTGATTTTACATATAGTGCAGGTTTTGGAGAAATATTGATACATGAAACTGACCATTAAAGTATATTATTTAGTTTCTATATAAATTATTCTGTAACTATTGCCAGATCGTAACTGAATGTCATGTTATTGTAGTTAAGATTAAGTTTAGGATTCAGTAGACCAGTGTCTCAGACATACTGTTGACTGGCTAGGAATCTATGCTGCACACCCATGTCAGAGTAGAGTAGTGCACCTTGTAAGAAGCTGAATTCCATTTACTGAGATGATATCAAATTATTTGGAATACTTTCTCACTCACCCTAAATATTTTTTTCTGATCCAGATATGCTACAATGTTAAAACTCTCTACAATTAATTACAATGACATTACCTCATTAATTCATTAATTCACTTTCACATTTATTCAATCCTGAACAGGATCGTGGGAGAGCCTGTGTCCAACCGGTGGCATAGGGGGTAAGACAGAAACAAAACAAGACAGAGTGCCAATCCATTGTAGGGCACATATACAGTCATACACATGCACTTTAGAAAAAAAAACAGAGTACCTGGAGTACACCCAGGACATGCGGCATCATGCAGACAATCTACTCTAACTGGGGATTGAACCCAGGACCTTCGTGACAGTGATACTCACTGAGCCAAGTATTAATTGTAATATCAAAATGATTTTTTCTAACCCAGATATGCTACAATGTTTAGACATTTGTTTAAAATGATAAGCCAAATAATACAAAGCATATTTAAAATGTTTTGAGTATCAATTATAATGTATAAGCACATGGTTTAAAAAACATATTAGACTATAATATGCCTACCTGGAGAGAAAGGGAACTGATAACCATAAAATAGCCAGAAAGACAATAACAAGGACAGCCACCAAGATAGCTGTGAAAGAAAAATCAGTGTTTACCATTTTATTTGTTACACTGTGTATTAAAGATAAATCACTATTTCATGTACTATGTTAAGCAAAAATCATATGATATTATATTTATCTGTAAATATAATAAGTTGCATCCTGTAAAGGTTTTGAAATGTATTAATCACATACATGTCATCTACATGATCACAGAGCCTTTCTATAGTTCGTCATGGGCCACAGCAGAATCTACATTACTCTGCCACAGAGAAGCTGTTAAGAGCTCAACAATTCCCTCTTGTATAACCTGAAACCAACTTGCATTTGCAGAATCAATTTTTGCAAGCCAAATCTTGGATCAAGAAATATTTTCACAGTTTATAATGGAACACATGGTATGATCTGCCAGGAGCCATTGCCTATGATGGGTTACAGAGGGAAAAGTGCAATACTGGCAACCACCTAAGGTAAACTGGCAGGTGTTTGTGTGGAAAAACAAACAAGGATATGGTCATTCAGTCAATGTGTGAATGCACATCATGGCACAGGACACACAATAGGGATGCACAGAAACAGATCTGTTCTGAAAAGGAAATTCATCTGTGACTCTAATTCAAATCTTTTAAATAGTAATACATTACATACACATGCTCACACAACTTAGGGAATATTTCAAAATGAATATGAAGTAATAAAATAAAAGAAACATTTAATTTTATTTAATTAAATACAATAATTAGAAAAGCAAATGAAAAGTCAAAGAAAGTTGCTTAATTACGCAAATGAGATACTTAATTTAAACTTAAGCTTAATTATGGTGATTGAGTAGTAAGTGATATATTCATGGAGGTAAACAGAAGCATGTCAAACTGGACGAGAGTGCCACACTTTGACTGTTCAGTAGGGTGCATGTTCACCCAAGACACACACTGACAGCGAGGGGGCATGGACAGTTTCAGATTGTCCGGCCGTTCTTGTGGGATCATCTTCCACTCCTGCTCCAGGGCAACTTCCAGTTCAAGAAGTATTGTGGGAGGCATTGGATGGTTTGCCAGACATCCCAGTACATCCCAGGCATGTTTGGATTCAGGTCTGGACAACGTGAAGGCCAGTTCATCCTGTTGTTTAAAACTGCTCCAGCATAGGGTAACCACTATAGCATGCAGAACCTCATCTCAGTATCTGATAGCAGTCAGTGATCCATTTCTGTTGACCACCAATGCTGATGCCAGCCTAAACCAGGATTCCACCACCACTGAAGCAGTCTCTTCCTCGCATGAAACGTGGATTCAACAGTTCAGCTCTTATCATGGATCCAATGACGATGCTCATTTGCATTATAGAACAACTTTTTTTGACTTGTTGTTTTCTGTTCTGATGTTATTGTTTAATAATAATAAAAAAACAATTAAATGTCGCTTTGTATTTATTCTGAAATATCCTTTAATTTTTGTGAGAAGTGTATATAAAAGATGTTGTTACACATTAACATAGTTTATATAGACTAGTTGTTAATGATATTTTGTGACTCATGAAATCGAACATATGATCACAGGAAGATAACATCAAACTCATGTCTGTTTATAAGCTGGTACATGCTAAATTGAACAATTATGTCCAAGACATGCTTTCTGCTCAGGTCGAGTGTTACACAGGCTACCCAGCACTGCACTAGACTGGTGCCCAGTTCTGAGATAAGGCGCAGATCCCCTGCGACCCTGAACAAAAATAGGAGGGGTTAAACTGTAAATAAATAAGTAAAATGTAAAAACATTTACTAAGTTAAACAACTGTGCTATTTACTAATGGAAAGGTACACATTTATGAAATATTTCCCTAGTCACAAGTAAACAAAATGTAATTTCAGTTGATGAGAAATGCTCCACAATAAAGACACTACCCTTAAAAAGTTAACTATGTACAAAAGTAATCATGATGCAACGAAATTCAGTATATGCAAAATACAACTGTTTTCTTGTTTATAACTAAAAACATAACAGTTTAAGTTGCTTACAATATATCTAAGCACAGTGTTATTTTTTAGATGTGCATTCATGGGATTTTCTACCATGATAAGCATGATCAAAATGAAACATAAAAACACAAGACATGTCATTTTTTTATTACATAACAAAGAAATGTCAAGTATTAGAATCGTAGAGGTTTTCAAATCACAAACAGCACAAAGTAATGTGTCAGTACATTTTCCTTTATTGATAATACTGCTATTTATTTCAAAATACCCTAAAAGACAGTGTTTACTTCTAAAAATGTATACTTTGCTAGGAATGTGATCTGTGAAATGTTCTAAGAAAAATAAAGTTGTTAAAAACGTATGTTAATTTATAGAGGACTTAAGTAAATACCTGATCTTGTATTTATTACTGGCACAAGGGTACATGCTGTATATATACTGCAGTTAATCCAATTCTAGGTTGTTATTAGAATATTTTTAAATGATTTAAGGTAACTGAAAAAATATGCGATACATAAATACTCTAAATTGGCACCACAAGTTTGCACAAACCCAATACTAAATATGCAATGGTCAGCTTCTCTGTCTCCAGCCTGCTACTCACCAGGCCAATTACTTAAGCTGTGAGAGAACACTGAGGCCTGAGTATAATCACCAGGCAGTCCAGCTAATGGACACTCATCACACAGCTCAGATTTGAGTAACACTGGCCATATATCTAGCAGATAATGGTTACTTGCCCTTAAAGTCTAAGCTACAACATCATCGGCACTATTGTAAAACAGACTCTACATTATGGAGTGTGGTGCTTTCAAAATCCCATTATGCCTTAATCCTCCATACTCATCTAATGTATTTCCCACAATGTTCCCCTCATGGGGCGCCATCCAAAACAAACATGGTGGAAAAGCTGTTTTTCAAAAAAAGGGGCAGCTTATTGAATCAATACGTCATGGATCTGGCCTCTGGGATGCAAAAGAAGCACTTCTCAACAGAAGTAGATCACAAGACGTCTCCTTTTAGCTGAATCAATTTAGGTTCCTACAGATGAAAGTAAAGGTTCGGTTTGATTGGATCATAGGTTGTAGTTAAAAGTATTATGGTGCTAAGGAAGTATTAAAGTTGCATGTGTTTACAAGAATCAATATACTATTTCACTACACATAAGAGTGTAAGAAAAAGTCAAAGTTGGTAGAGGTGTGAAAATACAGGTGCATGCCTATGCATATACTCAGGTCAGTTACATGAACATGATGTATGTTCTGCACGGCTATTTAAAATATGTTAAAATTAAACAAATCAGTGTATGGGAAACACTGACATATCTTGACTGTTCTACTACACTATAGTATCCCATATAGCTTTGCTTTGCTGTAAATATATTTAATATGTTGTTTGGACCATGACACGAATGTTATAATTTGCAATTTCAAAGTGGTACCTTATTGTAATATCTCTACAGTCATGAGTTCATTTAGTAATTAAACAGGTGACAGAACTAAACTTGGAACATAAAGAATGCTTATGAAGGAACTCATTTGTACTCACGCAGATAGGTGTTATTTGGAACCTTATCCACAGAAATAGAACAGGATACATTTAATGCAAGGTTTGATACTGCAGGTTTGACCCAAAGAGAATAATGACCGGCCTCTTCAAATAAGCGACTGAAGCTGAAATACAAAGAACATTTTTTATAACATATAATAAGCTGTGGCAAAACAGTGATATAAAACCCTAGCCAAGCACAATGGGGTCCTGGGTTATAACTCTGCTGCACATCACTGGACATTCACCTTTATTGCACACCCATTTCTCTGCCTGGACCACTTCAGGTGCTTTATCAAAAGGACACACTTTTTTGTCACTGTGTTATTTGTGCTGCCATTGACAGTAGGCAACCATCACCTTCGTATGCAGAGGTGATGTAAACAAGAAACCTGAATTACTGTGGACTGGAATTTTATCCAAATGTAAAACAAATCCAGGTTCTATCTGGGATCCAACAATGGCCGGGTTCTAGTATGGAGGCCTCATGTTTAGTGCTTTGATCCTGTCTTTGCTGTGGAGCAACACACTGCCCCAACTGCTGGTGTTATCTTGGATCCTGGATGAGGATCTTGAGGCGGACTTACAGGATAACTACAGCCTCCTTTCAGTTGTACAGTTTTTAGCAATAAACATATCCTTTTGCGCTAACATTGTAATAACTTACATACATCGTCTTTACGTGCGTACACATAAAGTTTCAGTTGATTTCAACAACTCCTTTTTGGTGAACTGTTTTTTTTTGTCAATGAGTGTATATATATATATATATATATATATATATATATATATAGTAGGTCTAAATGTCTGTGAACACTAAAGAGACTCCTCTATTGTTCATTTTTCTTGTTTTTCATTACAAATCATATACACCACTCACAAACATTAAGGTTCTGTAATATTCTGTAATATTTTAAAACGAATACAAAGAGGATCCTACAAGAACTGCTGGACAATCTGATCCTGTCCATGCCCAATCACTGTCAGCGTGTTTTGGAAGTCTTAAGTGACCATACACCCTACTGACCAGTCAATGAGTGACACTCTTGTAAAGTTTGGCATGCTTCTGTTTACCCATGAACTGGCTACTCAATCACGATAATTGAGTTTGCATCTCATTTGCTTTTCTAATTATCTTTTTTTAATGAAATAAAATCAAATGCTTCTTTTTTAAATAACTTTATATTCATTTTGAAATATCCCCTAATTTTCTTTATTTCACTAATGGGCGTTTTTTTGGCCTAAACAGTATACATGGCATTGAAATAATCATAAAGTAGTATCTATAACAACGTTTCAGAGAACTGCTATAAAACTAATACAAACATGAGAACAATGTGTTATATACGGTGCAGAATGTCCCTATTATAGGTAATTATAACTGACTAACTAAATAAATAAACTTGCCCTGTAAAAGTGTTTTAAACTGTAATGATGCTAGCACATAAAATCCTAACTGATTATTCATATTAAATTTAACACACCTTTAATAACAGTTAATTTCAGCTTTTGTAGACAAATCATATTTGAAATACTTTTATAAATATTTGAATGGTTTTGGCTTAAAATATATTTTAACATTTGTATTGGTCAAATGCAATGAGTAATTATAAGTATGTGTGCCTAACCTAAAATACTAATGTTTCTGTAAATGTTAGCAATGAACTGTGGAACTCGTGAAATACTTCTTCTGAGAAGGCAAAAGGCTTGAGAGGTCCATCTAGAGGATTCCAGCTGAAGTTGCAGTTCTTAATTACAGTCTACCATCTCCTGTTTCATCTCCGAAATGTGTGTTACAAGCGTTTATTGATTGTCTTCAGGATGACATACCAGACGCCATGTTCGCAGGAGATGGAGAGTAAATCAATACCGGTTCCATCTGGTAAGGGACCTCAATATTGATCCCTAAGAAGCCTAAGACTATACCCCTTTGCAGATAAGGCACAGCACCTCATCATCTGCTACAAAATACCCGTTTAATTTTCCACCGCCCATTTAATAAAAAAACAACCACATGGAATGCCTCAGTCCTGATGACTCATAAAGCCAGATTGTATAAATACAGCTGCTGAATATTTGTGTTTAACATAACAGCTGATGTTGCTGTGTTGACTTTGTGTTGATGTCTTAAATGATTTTTTTCTAGCTTTTTTGGAGCGTCAGCTCCTATTAAATACGAATGACAGCAAGATCAATAGCAACGAAAGATATACTTTAAAGGTCAGCACACATGACCTAAAGTCAGGTCATATGATGACACTGGATGCAGTTTGCTAGATTGCAAATGTAATCATTTACTGTTACAGCTGTATATTCAGTCAAGTCATGTCCGCCCATCCAATGAAATGGTTTTGCATGACTTGAAGTAGATTTACAGGAGTGGCTGTGTAGTGGTGTGTTTAAATGAAGCATTTAATTGGCACTCAAGAACAATAATTGCATGATTTCCATTTGCTACAACTTGTAGATCTTATTGTAGTTCATATAGAGGTTATATAAAGTAAAGCGAAAACTGAAAATGCAGTAATCAAAAGTAACCAAAGAATGTGTGTATGAGAATGTGAGGTTTACATATAGAGTGCATATAGTGGGCCGTACCTGCACAATGTGTTAGTCGAATTCAGAAATGAGACTTTTAAAGTCAGTGTGAAAGGTGTGCTCAGCACTACAGACACATTTCCTGGGCCCATCTCCACGCTGGCCAAAGGCTGATACAGGCACTGTAATGATTATGTAATTAGTCAGAAATTATCACGTATTAGATATCAAATAATTAATATCATATTATAACCTATTATTAGTGCATTTTGTTTGAAAAACAACATATAATAAAGTGTTGGAACTACTGTGGTAAAGTTTATAATTCATATTTAGCTTCTGTCTATTCAACCTATTTATTCGTATACATATAATACAAATATCATTTTAAAAATCTCACATATAACTTCTAGGCTAGGTTGGGTCACTTTTTAAACATTGGTCATCCCAAGAGGTTATCCTCATCTCATTTAGGGGAGTTATCTTTGCCATTCCTGCCCTAAACTTGCTCAGTTGGGGCTGTAGACCTAGATGTTTATAAAACTGCGACGAGGCAAGGTCCTACTGTAAAATGTGCTTAATAAATAAATATTGAATAAACACAATAGGCACTATGATGCATTTATGTATACTGAAGTAGGTCAGAGAAAATTAAGAAGGTACACTTTATACATGATTCTGATCATATCCTGGAAACATTAGCCCTAGATTCTGGATGATTTACATAGCCTGTCCATGTACTGGCATTATGGACAAAGAAAGTGACCTAACCTAGCAGTAAGAAGTGACCCAACCTAGCAGTGTTGAAGGAACACTGAATCTGTGTTACAGCAACACTACCTGTTGCTATAACATAAATACAATAATACAATTTGTGGTTTGGTTTACCTTATAACAGTAATCAGAAGTGTAGAAAACTTGGACACCTTGGGAATTTTGATTTTGGACAGTTAGTAGCGCCTCATTCATTTTCAGCCTTGCTTCTACAAATACAAAGTACAAGTACAAATATATATATATATATATATATACACAAAGCGGATTCCAAAAAAGTTGGGACACTAAAAAAATTGTGAATAAAAACTGAATGCAATGATGTGGAAATGGCAAATGTCAAATCTTTATTCGTAATAGAA
>JAUZSU010138819.1:0-15744 GCA_034780255.1 Parotocinclus maculicauda | reverse complement strand
ATTATTAATAATAATAATAATAATAATAATAATAATAGTAATTAAAAACAATAATAATAATATATATGTATATATATATATATATATATATTTAAAAAACAATAATAATAATATTATATTAATAATATAAGAATAAAATAGACATTGCTGTTCGTGCCATGTTATTATGATTATGATTATTATTTGTATTATTGTTGTTCTTGTTGTTATTAATCTATTAATTAATTAATTTATTGAATTATGTACTTTTTTACTTATCTTTTATTATTATCTGTTGTGCCTGGTCGGCTTCAGCTGCATTTAGACAGGTTTTAGCCTAAAATCACACACTCAAATAAAGCTGTCAGTAATCCTCACACATTCCTCTGCTGTTGATGTAGCAGGACTGGACAGCTGGGCGTCTCGCCTTTGTCACACCTGCTCCCCACAATGAGAGTTTAGAATTTGGACAGGTGAATTCACTTACGCAAGGATGCTGTTAGCTCTGTCACAGTGTGGATCCAAACCCCTCATTCAGACCATCCCTGATCCTGGAGATAACACACGTGTGTGTGTGTGTGTGTGTGTGTGTGTGTGCGCGTGTGTGTGTGTGTGTGCGTGTGTGTATGAGGAGAGGGCAGGGCTGTTACAAAAGGTTACTTGTCATCATACTATACATGCACAGATGTGAGAGCTTTTTAAAATTTGAACTAATGAAATGTCACATTCTAATCACAATCTGTCATAAAAAGAGCACTCATAAGTCAGCTCGTAAAAAGACATTTAAATGTCACCTTATTAGAATTGACTATTAATTGAAAAAAAAAAACCTTGTCCCTGCTTTTCTCTGCAGTAAGCAAATATGAGACTCCTGGTACTGACACTTATCCGTGGAGTCTGAGGAAGCTTCATGACACCGCCTTTAGCACCCTTCAAGAGGTTTAGCTCCTCAGAGGCTTTGGAGAAAATGAGCAGCAACACAAATCCATTCAGTTATCTTTTTATCCTATTATGTGGTGCAGCTGAGCTGGCGTGAGCCTCGGTGGAATAATGGGTTTATTAATTCGCTCGTGTGAAGAGACCAGCATAGCTAGAGCCACGTCCAGATAGCCAACAGTCACGACCATTCAAAAGTACAGATTTAAGCACCAAGCAGTATTTTTAACCTAGCTGGGCTTGTATTTGGACTGCACATGCATTTAAGGTGACAGGACAGCAACAGACAAAGATACAGGTACAATTATGATCAAATAAAAAAGTCGAATGGCCCGGCTACGTTTACATTTCTGGCATTCAGCAGACCCCCTTATCCAGAGCGACTTACAACTGATCCAATCTTCCAACCCAAGCAGCTGTGGGTTAAGGGCTTCCTCAAGGACCCAACTGTAGCAGCTTGGCAGAGGTGAGATTTGAACCCTGGATCTTCTGGTCCAGAGGCCATAACCTTCAGATCGAGTCCAGTAGGCTGTGAGACCACAGTCCCTGAGACTTCACATGTGCCTCAACATGGTACAGCTGTGCTATTTTGGAACGTTTGAAGCAGCAAACCTTCTCCTTCATGTCAAAATATAGTGTCTATATCTTTGTTTCGGAGCATGAAACCTTAAAAGAAGGGACGTTTGGAACTTCAGCTTCATAGGTTCAAACTAGGTTTTAAAAATCTGATGTTCAGGCTGCAGACTTTCCATACTGTAGTGTGTGGTTAATAGGACGCCTACATGTGCATTCGTTTTTCTAGGGAAGGAGACATTATTTCGAGATGTATTATTCCATGATTCACAGCCTCTCGCGCTGAGTAATGGATTACTGCACGGCTAATGTAAATGCACGAAATAAAACACACACTTAAGCACCGGCGCTCTTTACACTGCATTAGCTGTGATTTGTACCATAGTCTGAAGACCCAGAAAGTGCTCACGTCACTCACGCAAAGCTAGAAACACCTTCAGTATAGACTCTCTATAAACGCCACCCCAGAGGTCAATTCAGATGGTTTCAGTAAGGTCCTATAATAATTTCTCTAAAAAACAAGACCAAATGCAAGATCAATTTCATGGCTGGCTTCATGCAGTCGGGCTATCAGAAAAGCCGAGTGTCTTCACCGCGTCTCTAATGATTCACTCTGCATTTAAAAATGAAGGAGCAGCTGATGATCCATAGCTCGTCCCTCCTTACAGCTGCCTTGCACATCTTCCAAGTACTTTATAATCTAGAGTCAGTTTTAAATGCAAAACGTGATGATTTATACAACTTCCCGCGGTAATCAGAGCAACCACATTTCCAAGTGAGAAGAACGTCCTGTTTGTGTTGGTGTCTAAGAGAGGATTAAGGCATTAAAAACAAGGCTAGACATTAAAATGGGAAAACATTTGCAAGAGTAAATAAAGTGTTACTTGAAAGTTTGACATGTTTACAAAGTTTTTCCAAACTTATTTTGAAAGGAAAAAACTACCAATAGGTATCCACCATTTAACAGCTGCATTACGTTCTATGAAACAGGTCGTTGACCAAAATGGTCATTGGCCAGACGTTACCAGTCACATACATTATTGGTATACAAATATAAAGGGTTATTTCACAAGAATACTTTGTGCAAACAATACGTAAATGTTATAAACTTACATTAACTTACATTAACAAACATAACTCACTGGCTGCGCTTAACCAAGAGGGAACGAGTTCAGTTAAAAAAAAATTCCAGAACTGGGAATGTAGTATCATCTTTTTAACCCTTTGTAGGTAAATTCAGGACAAAGCTACAAATAGGAAATCAAAGCAGTCAAATGGCCGAGCCTCAGCACTTCTAGGTATATATAGATGAAGCACTTGCCTGTATATAAAGTAGGGGTAAAAATTTTCAGTTGACACTTAAATTCAGTTAGGGTTTCTGATATCATTTTCTGTATCTGTTGTGTTTTTTCTTTCATTTAAAAATTTACCAGTGCATGCAATTTGAAAAGGGGTGGCTGTAATATGACCCCAAGGAGCAGCTAGGTCCTAAACCTTGCCTCCTGGTATATCAGGAGATAATACAGTGGATAGAGAGATCCTAAACTGTACCTTTTGTTACCAGGAACCTCTGGACTATTGTTATCACTGCTGTCCTTCTGAAGTTTCCACAGTGCCAGGAAACTGAGACACAAGGCCGTAACCAGCAGACCTCACCTCAATGTGAAGCTTTGTACTGGGAATCGTCTTCTTCCATCGGGTGTGGTCTGTTACAGAGTTGCATTATACATACCAACTAAAGGAGAGTGGTTCATATTTCGTCTTTGGCTCATCTAAGTCTTCTGACACTGCAGGAAAATCTGGAAGGGTCCACCACCAAAAGACACAGAAGTTCAGTGGTTGACTGGCACCACAATTCCCAGATTACCTCCTGTTTGGTTTGGTTGGGGTGGGGTGGGGACTGCGACAGAATTGGCTGTATCACACATGACTACTCAGGGGTGCCCCGACATTTGCAGTGTCCATACCTCTGCAGAATAGTGTACGCATCATTTGGAACTGACCTGGATATATTAAGCATAACAGACTCTGTGGTTTTGGTGTTTGAGTTTGATTTTATTTTAGGCTTTCTTATCGGGAAATGAATGCCGCGCTTAGAAGAATGCAGCACTCTGTATTTGTTTCTATTTCTTTTCGCACTGCTCTCAGGTTAATCCAAAATAATCCTTTGCTAATGCAGAAAGGCATTAAAAAGATTGATCTCTCATCCATCTGCCCAGCATTAACGCTGCCTCCTTGAGCCAGAACGCATGGCCCTTTTCCCAGATCTCCCAATAGCCACAGGCAGAGCTCCCTGACTGACAGTGTGGACATGACAAGCGCATGTGGCTGACAAGAAGCAGCACGTCTGAGTTCTAGGAAGTCTGACAGCAAACCCTCAAGGTGAAATCAGCAAATAAAGTTGGCCAAACACATCTCTTCTGAGGATGTTTGGATTTGACAGTGTTGCCTTTTGAGTTCTGTTTGGGCAGAACGATAATACCTATGAAAGGACAAACGAGGGTTTACTGAGTACGCCTGGACCCAGCATAATGGATTTGGGCTCAGTGGGCAGTCAAAGGGTGACGGGTTTAGAATGAAGATTGCCTACGTTTTCTCTGGAACAGAGGATGGGGAAATTATGACCAGACAATTTCTAGTATTTAACAGACTTGCAATTGAGATGAACCACTAAAGGGTAGGGGTCATTGGAAAGCTGGAATTTGATCTCACAACCTTTTAATTAGTAGACCAAAACCTGAAGCACTGCTCAGGTTTGTTGTTTATTGGGCTTTAGTTAAGCCAAAGGCCACAATAAACAGTGGTAGCACAGCTGGTAAACTCCTGGGCTGCCAAGTTGCCACTGTTGAGCCCTTGAGCAAGACCTTTAATCCACAATGGCTTGGATTGTACTGTTCCAAAACTGAATTAGTTATAAATAAGTTCTGGATAAGGATAACGTCAATCACCTTACTATGGAGCTGCAGGTGTAAAATGGTTACTGTACTGGTCTATTTTATTGGTCTGCTAACTTACCTCGGTTTTACATTTAAGCCAGGCTTTTAAATCACAGCCTCTTTAACGTTGAACGTTGTAAAATTGTAAATCATTCTGAATGACAAATGCTATCTGCTAAGACACAAGTGTGTTAAATGAGCCAAACAAGTAGTGAAGCCTTAGTTTATCTGGCGTATTTGGTTTCTCTCCAAATCATTGGAATGGGCACAGGCCCACTCCTGTGTGCATCGCCAGGTTGGCAACTGAGTGAACAGGTTCGAAGTGAAGAGCCACATCAATGAAGCCCTGGTATCTCAAGGGCCAGTACACAGACGGTCACGCCAGAGAAATGGAAAGATTGAATGAGAAGGAGAAGGAAAGAGACATGAAAGAAAAATGATTACAAAAGAGAATGAATGAGGCTGGAGGAGAAGCAATGCAGAAATGCAGAGTGACCAGAATAGCTCTTCAGCAGAAAGAAAACGAGAACGGAATTTGTGAAAGAAAGACTCAATGGAATAAAGCATATTTATATTGTAGTAAAGATCCATCCATTTATTCCATTATCTTCAGCTTAATCCACACAGGGTCGTGGGCCAGCCGGTGCCCACCCGGCAACTCTGGGCACAGGGCAGGAACCACCCCATATGGGGCGCCAATCTATCGTAGGGCACACACACACACACACACACACAGTCACTCACACAGTCAGACACTAAGGGCCACTTTAGGAACACCAGTTAACCTAACACGCATGTCTTTGGACTGTGGGAGGAAACTGGAGTACCCGGAGTAAACCCACACAGACACAAGAATGACATGCAGACTCCACACAGAAAGAATCCAGGCTGCTCCACAATGGGACTGAATCCTGTAATACTGTTCAATTTAAACAACAGTCCCTCATGTTTCTTATTGAACAAGCTAGTCGTTAAATTATGAATTACTTTAGACTCAGCTGCATGTAAAACACCAGTAGCTATGACTGACTATTATCTGTAGAGCTATAACGCATAAAGATTTTATTCATTTCTGTAGCATTCAGTAAAACGTTTTAAGGTTTGGTGAACAATATTAGAATTGTTGTTTGGCTTTGATTTTGTTGTAAGCCTGCTATTGTTTGCTTTAAAAATCATATTACTTCAAAGGTAATACCTAGGATATTTTTATTGTAACAGTGCTTCATTGTACATTGTAACATTGTGTCTTTTACACTTCTAAAATTATGTAAGAAAGTCCAACGCTTTTTCTTTCCTAATTTCATTTAATGACGCAATAAAAGACACCACTGTCTACATTAATCTAGCAATAAACCCTTCCTAAAATCTTAAAAAAAATGTTAATCTTCCATACAGTCTGCTGCCATTTTTAACTGAAGATACCCTAACAATGTCTTAAAACAACAGCAAACGTCTAGTATTAACAGCTTTTATACCTGAAAAAGGTCTGGAGCTCACTCAGTAGATAGGTCAATATTTTGAAACAGGTTATGCATTTATTCCTTTTGTATATTCCTGTTCCTGGAATGCTCAGACATAAATAAAATCTGAACTTTAAAATATAGGGCATGCCTTGCATCACTTCAGGGACATTATTTTTAATTGCACATGCACAGCAAGATGACATATGAGCATTTATGGTTTTATGCCATGGCTGTAAAGGCAGTTTGAGTGTGCTATATACGTGCATTTGTGAAAGTCTGACCAGGGGGCCATAACACATAAAGGAATTAAACACTATTTATGGGTGATGTATTAACTTTGCATAGGGGCATGGGAATATTATTTAAAGGCTATTTTCAGTTATATTTCTATTTTAGTTGACTTGTGTTTATGAACAGATTTCAATGTTCTGTTAGTACCATGTCAAACGAAAAGTGCTTAATTTACTGTTCAGGTTCTGATTGCTGTAAAAAATGTGAATTTTTGGTGCAGTGCCACAACTGATTTTGCAATTGCATGGAGAACTGCTTTTGTTTTGTAGTTGAAGCTCTGAGAGAGGAGGAATGCAGTTAGTCAGTCAAGTGTTTTATGACCTCACAGGTTTATTGCAACAGCAGAGCCTTTTAATTCTATATAACTGGTGTTTACTGTGTTATACAACAACTCCATTACATTGTTAACTAGCTTCCAGGGTTATGATGAATTTATAATTGTACCCAGAGCAATATTCTACTGGAGTAATATGTTATATTTAAACACATCAACATTCCATGTTGTATATATGGTACAGTGATGTTTGTTGACATCATACACATGACATCATGAATTGTTCTACTTTGAAATTTCTTCTGTTCCATCACAGAAAACAAGTTTTGGAAAGCCCTGATGAAACAGGTATGATACAATATGTTTCCTAAATTGCAACAAAGTATGTAAACAATTGTAATTACTGGTTTGCTAACAGGTGTGTGACATTAGGCATGCAGTCTCCATAGACAAACACTGACACTTTAATATGTCCTATTACTGAGATTAATTAGGATTGAATAATTGACTCCCAAGCACCACCTTTTAAACAAGTCAGTTTCTTAAATACGTAGTCCGCTGGAGATTTTAAATGTAAGTACTGTCATTGTAAAGTTGAAATGTTTATTAATGTAATTTACCTTATACAATGCACATAATAGTTGGAGTGGCTTTAATAATACTATAATTGAATTTTGCATGAATGCATTTGTTGTAAAATAAAAAGTTTGAGTTTGTCAGATGCCAATTTACCACTACCTGAATGCATTGTGGCATCTGAAAAACCTGGTAGAGCAAAATAATGGACAGGATCCATTCACTTCTGTGGACAGCATTTTGGAGACTGATGCCCCTCCAACTGTGTGCCAGCAGAATAGGGGAGTCCCTTTCTAATTTCTTCATGACAGTGCTGTGATTCATAATTCATAGTCCATATAGAAATGAAAAGAGTAAAGGCTATGAAAACAAAAGGAAGGACTAACTCCATATTACTAGTCATGGAAGATTAAGCAAGTGTGTTTGGCTGGTAGTGCATTTCAACAACAAAATCTTTTTTATGTTCACCCCTTTTTTGAAGGATTTGGATAAGATTCTTTCAGACACTCCTCCTGTTTGGAAAGGATCATCTAGGCTTTTCAGAAACTTGAATGAGAGAGGTAAGACTTCATAATTGAACATCCCTCTGACCCTAAAGGTATTTACATTATCATATAGGCATTTGAAATATACTAAGAACAGCATGTGGCTATTAAAATAGAGATTGATTGAACATACACTAAAAGCATTTGTAATCTGAGAAAAAAAATATATTGCAGGCAATTACTGTAAGACTAAATGGGAAGCACAACTTCCCTTCAATATCATTAAAATGCTGTAATTCAAATTTTCAGTTTTTAGTACCGTGAAATTATTGATCATATGTTAATTCTATATTGTAAATAGATTATCATATTGGTTTTATGATCATGTTGATCATATTTATTATACTCAAGCAAGCAGTGTAGCAATGTGGACCACTACCTCGTACCCAGTCAAATTTTTCGGCAGATACTTGGCAGAGATGGGAAGGTTATGCTATGCTTTTTGTAGTCTTCTATTGATCGTTGATGCCTTTTTACATCCTCAGCTGTAAATGGCTGTTGATTGCAAGCACAGTAAAATTATGTTTTTACTAAAATTATGTTTAAGGTACTGGAATATAGACCGGAAGGTCCAGGGTTCAAATCCCACATCTGCCTAGCTACCACAGTTGTGTCCCTGAGCAAGGCCCTCAACCCACAATTGCTTGGATTGTAAGACTGTATGAATTGTAAATCGCTTTGGATAAGGGCATCTGCTAAATGACATAAATGTAAATATCAATACACCACTCATGACCCAATTCAACCTAATGAATTCAGCCTAATGCATGACTTTCGAATATGGGATGAAACTGGAGCATTGTCATAATATTGCTACTTGTAATATTACTGTTGCTAATAAATATTAGCTAATTAAGAAAACAATGCTTTAAGGACCAGCAAAATGCCCTCACAATTAATAAAAATAACATCTGCTACTCAAAATGAAATATAAACATTTTTCAGAGCCAAATACACTAGTGGATAATAATGAAAGTTGCTGTAACATTTGCACATGTCAACATATATTTTATTATACTATGTTAAATTGAGCAAACTACTAATAGTGGTAAATTTAAATGTGTAATTTAGGTCTGCATAATGATATGCCTAATGACACTAAAGAATATTGTGTTTACATTTCCGGCATTTAGCAGACGCCCTTATCCAGAGAGCTTTACAGCTGATACAGTCTTACAATTCAAGCAATGATGGTTTAAGGGCCTTACTTAAGGAACCAACAATGACACAGATATAGTGTTTTTGCAAAGCCAGAAATAAAATAGAAATATTCTTGGAATTTTGGGAACCCATGGTGTATCCTAACAAGCTTTTTAGAAAAAGCTCTGCATATCACAATTCTACCCAAACATTTAAACTTAATTGACTTTGTCCTCATATTTCCTCATATTTGCAGCTTTAATGAAACAGGAGGTCATAGGTCATGACTTAAAACTTTAAAGACTAAACTATTAATAGTAACATTCTTCATTACAATAAAAATGTCCAGTGGTGACAGTAACTGCAGTTAAAAAAAAACTTATGTAGTAAAAATGTTGAAATAATTGCCTGACATAAACATTAATAACGTGACCAACAAAAGTAAAGCAATGAAAGAGTTAAACACTATTGTTAAAAATGTGTTAATGCTGTCTGCCTTATCCTGAACACTGCTTTGAATTTTAATATTTTCTATTCAGTCAAAACAAAAATGACAATGCTAATAATATTAATAATTATTATACTACTGCTACCACTACAAATACTACTACTAATAATAATAATAATAATAACAACAATAACAATAAATCAAAACTTTTTTTATCATGTTTTTTAAACCATTTGCAAAGGACAACTCATTACACACTTGGTACCAAACCTTCTATACTGAAACCTGTGTTTTTAAATTATACTAGAAATTATTTTTTGACTTCTGAAAGCATTTAGAAGATTTAAGAAGATTTGATTTATTTATTAACTACAACTTGCATCAGCACACAAAAAAAAGTTCTGTTTGAACTCTGTGGTGTTGAGACTTGTCCCCCATCTTTGAGGACAGTATGAATTCTAAGAATGGCATTGGATTACATTGCTCAAACTGACACTCTTTGTGAATAATATATGTGAATGTTTGTATTTCTGACAGCATCTGCTTGAACATATGCTTCTTTCTGCAAGACTAACCCTATTTTAGAAGTCTGCAAAACATTTACTTTCTAAATCAGAACAGGCTCAGATCTGGGTTCTTTCTTACGTTTTTCGGGGGTTTGTATTTTCGACTTGCACAAATCAAAAATACACAATTACTGGAAAAATCATTGTAGTGTGACCGCAAGTTGTGTGCCTTAAAGTTGTGAGTATTACGTTTAGATTTATTTGTGCTCCAGTTGAAAGGTTTTGTTTTAACCTCTCTACTAAGCAAACCTTTGTCCTTTTTTCACAATACCTTTTAACACCGAGCAGTCACCCTGAACTATCTATGCTTGAGTCACCATCTCTGCTAGCAAACAAAAGCTTGGGAATGCTTTCAGTGGTTGCAACAATTTTCCTTAAGTCTCTCACAGTTCTAACAGTTGTTCTTCCTTTTCTCGGTTTTTGCACAACAAAAGGCCTGTTAGACCTAAAAGAAGAACATACACCCCACATCAAGCATCCACAATCAGTAGCAGCTCACTCGAGAATGTTTTACACCTAGAAAAACAAACATGCTGGCTCAGGAGCCAGCCATGTTGGTGGCTTTTGTTTGGGTTTAAGTCCAGCCTGATTACCTGAGTTTTAGTGTTTCTGTTTGTGTGGAAAGAACACCAAATATAAGTTAAGAAGGGAATCCTCTTAGATGTTATCAGTAGCAAAGGGGTCACAATTGACACAATAGTTTGTTTTAATGGGAGGTTTAAGGATCAAAGAGTGTAAGGCATATCAAAGCTGACAGCTGACTGTCCAAAATTATATTATATGCTGTTTTTCAGGCGTCATCTCCTATACTGAGTATCTTTTTCTTCTTTGCATTTTAACAAGTAAGTAAATACATAGTTTATATGTCTTGTATTTTTTCAAGCCGATTCAGATATTACAGCATGTGGATCATATTAGCGGCATGAGTTTCAAAATATATTTAAATATTATTTTTGGATTTATTCAGATTCTTTTTTTGTGTCTTTGTCCTCTAAGAGCCTCATGCAGGATTTAGAATAGCTTTCAACATGTTTGATGCAGATGGCAATGAAATGGTGGATAAACGAGAGTTCATGGTGGTATGTTTTTTCCTTTGGTTTACTTACATGATGAACTCTGTGTGTAAGTGAATGTCAGAATGAGTATACCCCCTCCCCATTTAGCTGGAGGAAATATTTCGTAAGAAAAATGACAAAAAGGAGAGAGGAGGCAAGTTTGGCAGCTCATCTCAATTGGTAAGAGAAGCTTTGAGTCATTTGATGCATTGGTTTATGACACAAATGTCAGAATCACTGTCATAGAATGAAACCAATTTTCTTATAACATTCAGAGAACTGCTACAATTAAATTATATTAAATTATAATTACTTTACAATGAATTTAATAATTTATAAATTTATAATAACATCCATCCATTACCTTTGAGTAGCCGGTGCCCACCCGGCAACTCTGGGCACTAGGGCAGGAGCAACTTTAGACGGGGGCACCAATCCATTATAGTGCACACACACACATATAGTCACACACTAAGGGCCACATTTAGAGACATTAATTAACCTAACACGCATGTCTTTGGATTGTGGAAGGAAACCGGAGTACCCGGAGTAAACCCACACAGACATGGGGAGGACATGCAGACTCCACACAGAATATAGTATAATAAATATAAAATTTCCAACTGCTAAAAAACTAAGCTGAAAACATTTTGTCTGTATTCTTTATACTTTAGCAACAGAATGTGGAACTGTATGGAAATCAAAGTTCTGACCGTGCTGTATGTACCTAAATGTACTTGATCATAAAAGCATGCACTGAATGGTTTGTAATTTTGCATGTTTGTGCATGACTGAAGGTGAAAAATGCTGGTCAGTAGTATCTATGTATGTCATATTTTTTATGGTGATGTTTGTGCTCAGGAGAGTGGTTGGGGGAAATATCTGCATACGTTTATTCCTTCCATTACTTGTACGGCATTACCAACATATTTGAATGCTCTGCAAATTTTACATCTTATTTTAAAAAGCCTAGTAATCATAAAGCAACAAGTGATCCCACACAGTCTATGTAAGTTTTACAAATACAGTGGCTAGTCTTTTGTCATATATGTAGTATCTTTGTAAGACTTTGTTTTTCTGACAGGCGTAGAAAAATTGCAGGGTGTAATGTTTGGATTAAGTCAAATGAAGTGACCCTCATATGCTGCTCAGCCTCAGAAAGGCAGGACAATGCTGCTCTAATGGATCTCAGCCTAATGCAAACTGAAACATGTCTCCATTGTCTGGGACTGTGCAAGGAACAGATGATTTATGTTACTTGTCTACTGTCAGGTGGTGTTCGCTGAGGCATGGTCGCCTAGATTTCACTTAAAAGGCTCTCACCTGAAGATGCACTATTCCTCTTGGACCCCCATGTTTAATTTTTACAGTTGCTTGAAAAGTGGTATTCGAGATCAGATTACCTTTTTTGTAACAGCCTGACTGCGATAAGCCATGTGCCCTTCACAACTAATACTGAAGTATGAGCTAGTCTCAGCAGGAAATTGGAGAAGTAGGGATTTTTTTAAATAGTGCTTTTTGTGTCTCTTTAAGTCCCACCTATTGTGAATTGATCCTAATTGAAATCCACAAATCTCGTTTTTTCACAGTCTATGCTGCCACCCATAAACCGCAAATTAACAATTTAGCACCTCAAATCATGCTGCTTTACTAATAGAAACTGCACACAGTCAGAAATAAGCCAAACATGATTTAAATCCAATAACGGTATACAATTATATATGGCATTCTTAACATCTGTTAAATTATTAAACTAAACTACTAATACCTAAATTTTTTTACGTTTGTTAAGTGGATTTATAGGCAATAATCACACAACAATGCATAGGGTAAAGACTTGCAACTCAAAGCTTCCAGTCACAGGGAATAGGATCAAACTAATTCAGGATTATTTTAAGAACATAATGAAAAGCATGGCTGTTAATGAAATCCGTAGTTAAATATGTTAATTCCTTGAGGAGTATCATGATAAAAAGCAGCTTTTGTGTATTAATATGTTTGGATTATAATGTTATGTTTATGACCAAAGCTGGATTAGTGGCAAACTTTACAATGCTTCTCTTTACTCAGTACAAACAGAAACAATTACACTCAGGCAAACTGAAACAACTATTTGGACAAATGAATCTGGTTTGTGCTATGTACAGATTTAGATATAATTACTGTTTACCACTTGATGCATTTTTCCCATTACACAACTTGCATGGTGTTCACTGTTATAGTAATGAATACTTGATGTAAAATCTTTTTTAAATTAACTTTATATAAAATTTACTTTATTCGTCCTAATTTGTTGTCAATATGGGTAATTTTGTCTGTGTGCATCAATAATTTTAGGGATGGATGACTTTTGATCTCTCTAACAACTGTATTTCTGATATACAGGTTATTAAAAAAGAACAATCATACTTTGAACCCAGAAGCTTCTGGGATGTGCTGAAGCATGGTGCAAGAATAGTTCTGTTTTCAGATCTGGTGGAGGTACAAATATCCTATGTCTCATCACTCATCCAAGTAATTCCATTTGTGAACTGATCAATTCTTTTGTCTCTTGTGAAAACTTTTATCTGTGCCCCATATGCCATTTAAAGCTGCCAGTATAGTGTTTTAGTTATTAATAATGAATATGTTTATGCTCAGGATGGAGAAAAATTTAAATAACATCTTTTAGGCTACATTTTGCCAAGAGTCATCTGACTACTTAACAAAGTATGCCTGCACACAGCTATTAGTCATTCTGTTTTTTATATTTTCCTTGGAATATTTTGCAGCGATGGGACTTAGGATAAGGTACAGTGGGAATATGTTCCCAAAAGAAAAGCATTATTACAGTCTACAACAGATCCAGGTTGAAGGAAATGACATGTGACTGCAGATGTGCATGAGTATACTGTTTGCTGTTTGGCATGGATGACTGTTTTCTGTTTACTCCCTCATTAGAAAATACTTTTCTTATTGGAAACCACTCAATCAATTAGCTTACAATACTCAACGAAGTATGAGAAAAAGCAAATCATGGATGCAAGGCTCAGACTTCCATAACAATTATGTTCCATTGCTTTACATTGTGGTCTTGTTCTTGTGGCTGTATATATACTCATCTTGTGTCTAAGCCATATTGCAGACGGTGATGGCTTTGTTGCATGAAACATTTTACCCTATACATCTGTTGTAGATGGTGATTTTTTTTTCTTTGGTTTGCTTTCACAGAGTGTAAAAGAAAACATAACTGACACAACCCTGTTGGTGCACTTCTTTGGAAAGAAGGGAAAAACTGAACTGAACTTTGAGGATTTTTACACGTAAAGATCAATTACTATCCACAGTTCTGGAGATAAATATGCAAATTCATGTAGGGACAATACTAGGACTTTATAATTTAACTGTTATAATTTGTCATAATATCATGATGTGATCATAGTCACAGTGAGTTTATATCCCCCTGGTGGGTTTGCTCCAATCAATGTATTAAGCTGTGACTCTCTTTTGTTTTAGCCACATTGGCAAACATCTGAGCAATCTATATAGACATACTCTGGACGTATGTCAAACTGAAGAGCACAGTTTTTCATTGCATGCCAACTTTCTATCAAGTCAGTTTGATACATTTTTGCTCTGTTAGAGCTGCTCAGGTTAATGTTTAGGCATTTTTGCAAACCTTTGCAGTTAACAAGCTCAAGTAGAAAACACTTGAGCACATCCACTCATCATATTGGTCCAGTAAAAAATGGTTGCAGCATTCAGAGTTCCAAAGCAGCTGTACACAAATCTACAGTAACCATGTAGGGCAATACATAAAGTGAACCATACAATGCCTGGTAGAGTTGGTTTTCATGGTTTGGTCTAGGATCTTAAAGAGAATTCTTAATGATATAGCCTTACATCTGTGTGGCAACAGTGTTTTTAAAGGCCCATGTCTGGTTGGTTCAGCAATAGAGTGAAGTCTGTAATGAAATGGAACCATATTCCCTGAATTATTAAAAAAAATATGGCCAAAATCCTTACTAGAAGTATGTTATCTATTATGGCAGCAAAATGGAGATGAACATTAATGCCCATATTTTTGGAATGTTGTTGGACATCCTCACAGTTTTTTTGTAGCATATATAGTTCATGAGCTTTATGAATGGATTTTACTTGGCATTACAATGATTCAAAGTGTTTGGAAAAATATGTAAAGGTACCACCAAGAAAAGTCCAGAATCAGACAGTGACAAACAGTATTCACTTTCTAGTATGTAAGAGTGGTCTAGTGCAATACTTAAGGCTTTGGCTCATATGGTAGTGGCAAGTCCTCTCAGCACTGCATCCATTTCATCTTCTGCTGGCAGATTCATGGACAACCTGCAGACAGAAGTACTTGAGATCGAGTTCCTTGCCTATTCTAAAGGCATGACAACCATCAGTGAGGAGGACTTTGCACGAATACTTCTCCGATACACAACAGTTGAAAACATCAGCAGCTACCTAGAGAATGTGCGTCACAGCATACCAGACGAGAAGGTAAAGGCATATGCTCTTATGTCTAACTACTATTCATGCTCTGCTCACCACAGTTCACTGACACTAGGATGGACATATTTTAAACGTACCAGACTACCGAAACACAAGTAAACCTTGAGCGAAGTATTAAAGGTAGTACAGCTGGAGTCATAATGTAGGTTACTTGTATTGGGTGTGTCATATTTTATCCCTCCAACATGTTATTTGTTTTAAAACCAAAACAGTTAAGGAAAACAATATTATTGATTTTATGGATACATTATAGGATGCCACTATAAATACCCACATTTATAATTAATCTTGCCATAAAAATGTATATACACATATATACTTGTAACATCCGTAAAGTATTCACAGCGCTTCACTTTTTCCACATTTTGTAACGTTACAGCCTTATTCCAAATTGTATTAAATTAATCTCTTTCCTCAAAATTCTACACAAAATACCCCATTATGACC
>JAUZSU010138808.1:0-15744 GCA_034780255.1 Parotocinclus maculicauda | reverse complement strand
GATCTTGCGAAGAGAATTGCTGCTCACAGGATCTTTTTTTCTGTCCATTTTCTCTAAACCCTAGAGATGGCTGTGTGAGAAAATCCCAGAAGATCAGCAATATATGATGTTTGGTTTGAACTTCAGCAGGTTATCTTGACCACGTCTACATGCCTAAATGCATGAGTTGCTGAGTTGTGATTGGCTATATGTATATTTGCGAAGACTAGTGGCTATTTATACTATATATAAAAAAATATTGGATATTTCAAAATAGATTTAACCCATAAAAAAAAATCCACTCATTTCGTGAGAAGTGTATATATTGCATTTATTGTTCAGCTCATTGTTTTTTCACAGCCATTTTTGGCAATATATTTTAACACTGGTGTATTATGTGAAAATGCAGTTGACACCAATCTTTCTTGAGAGTAATTGGTGCAGTTTCTTTTATTTGCTCATTTTAAATAAAGAAGCCTCCAGAAATAAATTGATTGGTAATGTGGTTATAAACTATGAAGTTGCTCAGAAAAGTGAAGTGTCACAAAAAAACCCCAAATAAAATTATAATTTGTAATGTACAAAACAAATAAAATAATAATAATAATTGCCTATGGTATGGCAATGATGAGCGTCATATGACGTTTACAACATGCAAATGAAGTAAATGATAAGGTGTAATTGTTCTGTCTTATTCCTAGATGGCTGCTCTGCAGAGTCCATTCTATGGGGACAAGATGAACCTATACTCCCTGTGTAAAAAGATTGAGCAGTGTGACTACCCTCCCCTCCCATCTGATCATTACTCGGAAGAGGTAAGACTCAGATCTGAGATCCAAGAGAACTTGGAGACTTTCAAACACTCATTATTTGAGCTTGGTATGCACAAAGAAGCATCAGAATGTAAGAAGACCAGGCTTAAGGTGCAAATATTATGCAGTTTATACCTCAGAATTGCTTTGTAGTCTAGTTGCTGTGTTTTTCAGACACTACAACCTTTCACTATGTAGGTCCAGTTATGGGTTTTACATAGATACCACCATCTACAGCTTAGCTGTAGCAGTACTTTCTGACGTCTTATGCTAATAGAGGACATGGCTAAAAACTAAGCTTCTCTACTTTCTCAGCACCTTCTCCAAAAGTGACCTGTTTTGGCAGTATTCAATGAGGACCAAAATAATTGTTTATGGTTATGTGCTGAGTTACAGCAGCAGTAAAAAGTTTTTTAAATACACAATGAAATGAATAAGAATTCTGTTTGAGGATGATATAGCTGCACTATTTAGAGCAATAGCCCCCTGCACTATAGAGTGCTCTTTTGGGGTGTGTTGATGCTCCTTATGCTTGTTGAGCTTCAGACTACTGCTGCAGGTGCATGCATGGGAGCTATTGGTTAAACAATGCACTTAAGTTCAGTTTTTTTCTATGTGCTTTCTATTTGATGTATATCTAGTAGTACATCAGTCTCTTAGCCCTTTTTTACCCTTACAACCTGCAGGATCAAGTTGCAGAACATATGTGTAATTCTCAACTTAGTAGCAAAAATAGATAATGATTATTTGATACTAAAATCTGATACTACCTTGCCCAGAGACTCGAGTATGTAACTGATAAGTGTTTAAATGATAGCTTGAAGTAAATATACTGAAGGAAATGTAGTTTTAAAATAATAACAAATTGTGTAATCTTCTGTTACACAGTGACAGTTTTTAATTATTGTAAAAAACAATAAGTTATAGTTTTTGTACAGTATTAGTTGTCTTTTTGCACAATTTTTGGAAACCCTATTTCTTTATAGAAAGAGATCTTTAATATTCTGTTCAGGTTTAATTCATGTGTAGACTAGTGCTGTTGTGGGCAGAGCTTGATTCGTATTGTAGAAATCTCTTGTCTGCCAGTAGAAAGAAATGGTTGGCAGCTGCAAGTTATAAAGAGGCTCTCAGCAAAGGGGTTTGCATGTGGCAGAGGGATGTCAGGAATATGGAGAAATGGGGAGATCAAGTTGGAAAAAAGCTATGGGCAGTTCAAACACAGATTGCTGATCAATAAATCAAAAATGTTTGTCATTTTCAGATTGCAATTCAGTATGACCAATATACACTCACTGACCACTTTATTAGTTACACCTTGCTAAACATTTAGTTTTAGAACTGTCTTAATTATTTGTGGCATAGACTCAACAATGCGCAGATTAAACCAGTCCATCAACAAGGCATTTCTGCCAAGGGAATTTTCACTCACTCAATATTTTCTCTTTTTAAGACCATTCTCTGTAAAACCTAGAGATGATTGTGCTTTTGCCCAGCCCATCTAGCACAAAAATCATGCCAAGTTTAAAGTAAATTCAATTACCTTTCCTCCTCATTAATTTTAACGGGCAGCTAAACAGGTGTACCTAATAAAGTGGCCAGTAGCTATGTGCGCGATTCTGCACACCACCATGTACTGATTCTTTTGTCTCACAATCCTATGTATTCCTTCAGCCTGCCAGGATTTATTGACTTTAGTGGCACTTCTGGTGTTATGGGTTGCATTGTGAGATTTAGGAGGCTCTTGCACTCTCTGCCCTATGCTCTGACAATTCATATTTCCAAACCAGTGCCGGGTATGTTTTTAGTGCTCGTACTGGACATTGCCCATACAATCTTCTTTATGCTTATTGTTCTCACTCCCATTTCTTTAGAAATTCAACAGACTTTGATTCAACAAATTTTTTGCTGAATGAGCTGTTTTCTGAGTTCAGCTATTGCACTCATACGTTTAAAAAATTTTACCTGTTAGGTGAAAATTGAGTTAGCACCTAATTCACGATCCCCTTGCGTCATTATTCATCATTTATACGACATGCACAGCACTGCGAAACGGCATGCCCCCGCCCCCTGAAAAACCCCCAAAAAACACCCTCCAGCATAGATTGAGGGACCACATCCACCTCTGTCTGCGTGTAAACAATGCTCCTGAAGGCGAACTGCAAAAAGCTGTCAGCCGCTTGTCTTTGGTGTGTCATTTACCGTCTTCTCACCTCACACCTGACAGACAACCCCATTCCCCATCAGAAATCTTACGTCGCTTGCCACCCTCCAGAATCTTTTTTTTCCTGCATATGAATATTTTACATATCTGCATCCTCATTTGCCCCTACCCCCTTACAACCAAGCCACCATTTCTCCTCCACTAATTCTGCGCCAGGTTGGATTTGCATTTCACATGCCATACTGATTAGGAGACGGCAGCAGCACCAGCAGTCAGGCCTAGGCTAGAACGAGCAGGTTGCCATGGTGATTAGGCATTTGGGGAGGTGGATCTTTCTTGCTTACTTTTTTCTTCTTTTAATAATGCCGGTCTTTGGGGCTGAGGATGCATGTCTTTCTCTGTAGCATGGGAGGGAAAAATCTGGGGTCTGCAATGTGCTTGGGAAAGCATAAAGGAAGCTTTAGCTAGAAGCTACGATATCTTGTCTTGACTCTCTTGAACTGTTAGTATTGCTCATTTTGATATAAAAGATAAAAAGAATAGTTTTGCTTTCATCTTCAAGCACATGTTGGACCTAAATCTAGTTCATAGCACAGTGTGATTTCACTTACAATGTACAGTGATATGTATCCGAATGTGTTTCTTAACATGTCTATTAGCTAGAACCATCAGTGTCTCATTAGAACAATACATACATTAAAATGACAATGAAAGTGGTTGTGGCAGCAACTTTACTGTAATTGTTCACTGCCTTAACACTGAGTTTGTCTACATCCACAGAATAACCCGAAGATATTTGCAATTATTTGAGTAGTTTATTTGTATTTTGTAAAACAGACTCCATAGCAAAGGTTAGCCAAAAACATATCAAAAAACAATGTTAGGACAAAAATGTTGACAGTGCATACCATTTACTTATTTCTAATGTGTTATTTGTTGTTATTTATAGTTTTTTAAAATGTAAATTAATGTAATAATGTTGTCCTTGATTGAGCAGTCTCTGCACTAATACAATGAATCTAAATTTACATCTAAATTTATCCAGGGTGACTTACAAAAGTGCTAAATAATATTTACAGTAACATACAATCTGGGATGCAGCCTAATACTTGCTTTCCAGTTCAGTTCATGCCCACAATCAGAATAATTTCATGCAACAATGTGCATGATGGTATACATTCTAAATAAACTGTAAAATTCTGATTTTTATTGGATTCCTCGGAACACCATAATCTAATTTAAAATGTATGATTTAGCAGTATTTTAACCGAGAAGGCAAGTAAATATATATTATCACATATCAAATTGGGCTTGTAAACACATTGTCAGTCAGGTTTGAAATGACCATTCTATTTAATCATTCTCCTCATTATATTTTCTGTTTTTTTTCTCCCCAAGCTGAGAAAGGTGGTAGATATGTGCATCAATCCGGATCCAGAGAAGCGACCTGACATCACCTATGTGTACGACGTCGCCAAGCACATGCACGCTCTGACTCTGGCCAACTGAGTCTGTCCCCTATCAGCGCCTCCACTCTATGACCCACATTTAAATTACATTTGCCAGCCTTTTTCCCCTGTAAACTGCTTGTTGCATAGCTATGTTACGAACAGTTGAGAGTTATTTTCAGAACGCTTCTTTACCTTGAGGAGCCCTGAATCCAGTAATCAGCAGGCTGGCGATAATGAGCTGTCACACAGTTATCAACAGTTCTACTGTATCTGTATGGTAATACTGAGTCACAGTACATGTATGGATTACACACACTCATACAGGTACAATTTGCAACCAAAGATTTAATAATAGAGTAAAGATTACCGCAATCAGACGTAAGTGCATGAAATGCACAAAAGTTAAACCTCTATAGTTTTAACCGAATGTGCCTGAGCAGAAAAGTAAACAGCAACATTAAAGTATAATGCTAGTTTATCGTTTTTAGATATTGGTACATATTTATGCAACAGCCCTGATTCTTGAATGTAAATTTACAATCTTTGCAGTGGAGAAATGGTCTTTTATTTTGGTTTTGTTTAGTTTACAATGAAAATGTGAGTTAGTCTTTGCTTGGCCTTGTGACATGTACAAAATGGGGGAAAATACTAATTGCGAAAATTTCCCTTGGACTTTATGAAATCTGTTTTAAAAAGTATTCTTTTTTTAATTGGTAGCGGTCTCTACTCCTATTAAAAGATAATCAAGTGCTCATTCTTTGCAAATGGGCATGTGTTTTGTAAAGAGTATGGTGCCTTTGTACTGCAATGTTGCGTTCTAATGCAATCTGATAGAAGCTTATCATTAGTTTCTCCAATTGCTACTTTTGGCTATTGTAAAAGTAAGTATGGATGATCGCACTTCCTGAATACCAAAACTCTTTCATCAAGTTGGCCAAATGCAAGCCTTCTATCACTACCTATATGAATAACATTCACATCCTTTCACTAACTAAGCAGAAACCGTACCAGACAGAATGCTTTCGTGGACCAGGACTGATGAAGGAACATTAATAAAAATAAATATGTAGTATTTCAGCTTGACAATCTTTGTGAATAATCTTCACACAAACAAAAATTGTATTCCTTCAGTCATGTGAGCTGTTTGTGGGGTTTGATCAATCGTTACAGAGGGATTACAGATGCAATTTTATTTGTGCAATTTTCTTTAGACAGCCACTGTGTTGCCAGGGTGAAGTGCCTTTATCACCTAAACCTAACAGATCAATGCTAATTTTGTTAGCTAAGCACCCAATCAGGTGCAGTTTAGTTTACTGTATATCAGTCCAGTTTTGAGCTGTTTGCTGTTTTTATATTTTTCCCCCAGTATGGGGTTGGTTAGGCTGGTTTACAACAATTTGGTCTTCAAACATTTTCTGCTCATTAGAATATACTTTAACAAATTGAATTGCACATCTAAAAACAAGTAAATTTGTCGTGTTCGCATTGTGTACGATGAATTCTGTACAACTCGTATACCGTTTCATTAATGTTTGGCTCATAAAAAATATTTATTTGAGGCACTTTCTACAACAACCTTTTACACAAACCTCTAAGGTTCTGTTAACAGCTGTTGTGTACCAGCCTTTACATTGAACATTACATTTGAATTTGCTGTTATAGTAACCATCTAAAATTATATTTTCGAACGTGGAGAGCATTTTAAATGTTTACGCTTTGTTATATTTACTTATCATAATCAGTTGATGCTTTTTTCTCATGTTGTTACCATAATAACAGATGACTATTGCCTCCTTGGAGTATATGAAACTTTGACAGAGTCAAGTCGAGGAACAGTCACACAGGGTGTGTGTTTTAAACAGGCATGGAGTACTTGTAACAATTTTTTAGTCGCAGTTTACATATGAAGCATTTGCAAACAGTTTTGTGGCTCATCTTCAGCGTCTCATTCGTTGCTGGGTCACATTCATCAGTGCCAGGTGTTGCCTAGTGTTACACTTTCACTAGTGCACTGTGGAACACTGACAACACACTGGTAGCTGAGTGCATCTATACACTCGTGTGTTCAGAAATGTGTTCAGAAATGCAGCTGAACATTTCACATTGTTTGTTTTACTGATCATGTCCCAATGCATTGCTCTCTTTGCTTCCTTCAAAAGTGTTTGGGGGGTGGGAGGTTAAAAAGCCACCTGTTATTTATCTTTTTGTTTTGTTTATCATGGTTCAAATGAACATTTTAACCTGTCTAACTCTCAAGATTAATTCTTTCCATGCTAATTGAAAACAAAATAAAACCTTAACTTCTCTTATTGCATGATAACTTGAATTATTTGCCATTAAATTGGACTTTTGTTTTTCGTAGAACTGAGGCAGTTTATTTATCAGTTTCTTAATTGTGGAGATGAGTGCTGAGCTAATTTTCATGCAAGTAAATATAATTACCTCACATCAGTCTTTTGTAAAGCAATCTATTCCCATTAGTGTTTGTTTGTATACTTTTGATTAATGTCTCCTTCAGGCCCCACAGTGTTATTAGAGGCTTTGTGCAGTGTGTCATGCCTCTGGGTGTTCGTTTAGATGATACTCCCTTTGGATTGAGAGAGACATGGGACCTGTGCTCTTTTTCTAATGAATTCCAGGAGGAGTACAGTTCAGTGTCATCACTGGAAATTGCTCCCCTGAAACTACACACACAATGAAAACAAACAAAAGTTTAAGTGTAGCATTTGACATGGGGCCTATCCAAGCTTTGGCACCTCTCATGGGGCGTTCCACCCCCCAGCAAGCTGAGGGTGAATACTGTGTGAAACAACATAAGACTTAATTGGTTTATTTATTAAGCACACTTCATCTAACGATATACATCTATTATTAGTGCCGATCACATACCATCAACTAAAGACAACCCGCTGAAGTTTAAACCAAGCATCAGAATGGTGATTTAAGTGAGTTAACCATGACATGGTAGTTGGTGCTAGATGGGCTGCTCTGAGTATTTCAGAAACTGTTGATTTACTGCCATTTTTATTCACAGCAATCTTTAGGATTTGTGGACATTGGTTTAAATATGAAAAATATCCAGTGAGGTCTCTGGGCAAAAATGGTGTTACCATTCTTCAGAGACTGGTCAGACTGGTTCAAACTGATAGAACGACATCAGTACCTCAAATAAACACTCATTACAACTGAGGTGTGCAGTAGTGTGCATATCTGAATATTGAGTGTACATATCTGAATGCATAGCACATCAAACATTGAAGCATATTGGCTACAGCAGCAGAAGACCACACAATTTTCTACTCTTGTTAGCTAAGAACAGACAACTGGTGCTACAGTTTGCACAGGCTCACCAAAAGTGGACAACAGAATATTGGAAAATCATTGCCCCAAATCTCAATTCCTGCTACAACTTTGGAATTATAGGGTAAGAATTTGGTGTAAACAATATCTAATTCACTTCTACAAGCACAACACATACTAACACATCACCAATATCATGATATACATATAATTAGACTTGTTTGACATATTCAGCATAAATAAAAATGTCATAAATGTGTATTTTCCTGTGTATTTTCCATTGTTATTTATACATGTTGAATTTTTACATTCAAGTATTGAAAATCAGTTAAAGAACAAATAGAAAAAAATAGCAAAACAGCTTTAGAAAACTAATAAAAGCCACCTTTATCGTACATTATAGCCTATTAACATATAAGCAATTTGGGGCATGTCTCTACCAGCTGTAAAGACTAAATTTTGTATGAACTACAGTTAATATTATTAACAGGGTTTGAGTCACTGCATCCTATTTGTGGTGTGTTTATGGTTTTTGTCATGGTGGAAGATGAACAACCTGCATGTCATCTGTCAAGCAGAGGGCTGCAGGTGTTCCCTAAAATATTGGTTGTACTCGGCATTGTCTTTTCTTGACCAACTGCCCAATCCCTGTTGAAGAAACCATCAACATGCTTCACAATGGGTATTTTGGCCTGTGTTCTGCGTTTTTGTCAAACAGTGATTGGATTTTCGTCTAAAAAGTAGAATCATCTAACCATCCCACCTTTGCCACATGGCATCCGATGCATAAATGAGACTGTGTGACGTTTTATAAGAAATAAAGATATAATTTTAATTATTAATGTTCTGAAAGCTACTATATCAAATAGTCCAAGGCTGTGAAGTCCCAGACCCTTATAATAGAGCCCTTCTAAAAGCACATTTGTGTTTCCATGCACTACTAGTAGTTGAATCCCCAGGGAACAGCCAGGTTTATTCAGGAAAAAAAACTACAATTGACTTCAGACATGGCCACTTGGTTTGTGATCTGAAATATGTTTTAGTAATGAATTGTATTGTTTTCATTTTGTTATTCAGGGTTATATTATGTTAATACTGTACTGTATTATAACTGGAAAAAATTTAGATTGAAGGTAATGCAACAAAATGTAAGGATTTTTACACAGTATCATGAATTTCTGTAGGCAATCTAATAAGCCAATATTTTGGCTAATAGTTTTATCTGCATTAAAGTTATTCATGTGTTTGTTGTTTTTGTTCAACATCAGATACAGTATAACAAGAAGTTAGTATTTTTATTATTCTTTAGTCTTACTGACATTTTCAGTGTCGTACTGCAGTGTGTGTAGTAATTAGTGTGAGATTGTGGACTTGCCATCAAGCTTGTTAAATTCCTGCTTAATTTGCATTATATAGTCAGTTCCAAATGTTTTTCCACACAACTTTTATGTGGATTTTATACACAACAGTTATAATTATATTATTAGTATTTTGAACCACGTATAAATGAGTCAGTCAGAAGTTGATTCTACCACTGAGTACACGCAACAAACTGGCTTGCAAGTAACTGGGCCCACATAATCCTCTAATGATGTACAGTGGGGCAGAAACGTATTTAGTGAGCCAATGATTGTGCAAATTGTCCTACTTAGAAATATGAGAGAGTCTGTAATTTTCATTATAGGTACACTTCAACTATGAGAGTATTGTGAGATTTTAAGGACACTTTTCTACTTTGCATTAGTCTATCCATGAGCTTGGGCCCAGAGAAGTCAGTGGTAATTTCTGGGTGATGTTGATAAATGGCTTTCGCTTTGAAATGTAACTTGCACTTGTATATGAAGAGACAAAATGTGTTCACTGATAATGGTTTGCTGAAGTGATCCTGAGCCCATTTGGTAATATTCATTACAGAATGATGTCAGTTTATAATGCAGTGCCGCCTGAGGGATCGAAGAGTTTTTGGCCTAGCCGCTTACTTGCAGAGATCTCTTTAGATTCTCAGAATATTTTGATGATATTATGGACTGTAGATCATGAAATCCCTAAATTACTTTTAATTGCACGATGGAAAACTTTGTTCTTAAACTAATGAACTTTTTGCTCATGCAGTTCACAAAGTGCTGAACCTCACCCCATCCTTGCTTGTGAACGACTAAGCCTTTCGGGAATGATCCCTTTAGACCCAATCATGACATTGACCTGTGGGAAGTTCCAAACAGTTTTTTGAGCATTCCTCAACTTTCCCAGTCTTTTGTTTCCCCTGTTCCAACTGTTTTGCAACGTGTTGCAGGCATCAAATTAAAAATAATATTTGCAAAAAAACAATAAAGTTTATCTGTTTGAACATCAACTATCGTGTCTTTGTAATGTATTCAATTGAATATGGGTTGAAAAGGATTTGTAAATCATTGTATTATGTTTTTTATTATGTTTTACACAACATCCCAGGTTGTACATTCCAGTCCTGATTTCTGTTATTCATTTTTACAACATGTACAAATGCTGTGTCCTATTTGTCCTCCCAGTGGAGTCAGATGCTGAATGAATTGAGATTTTTAAGCACCACATGCAGAGATGCTGGTACTTTGTGTCTGCTTCTTGGAACAAGTTTTTCCCAGATGTCAAGCAGTTTCAAATGATCAGAACATTGTCGTTTTACTGACTTAGTCTGTTGTCAGCAGTGTGTGTTGCTGTGTAAGCTGAAAAGCCCACCAATGTTTGAGCACTGAGCGCAGAAGAGATTGCATGGATATGCAGAAACAGTAGCCAGTAAAAACTGTATATTTCTGTTGCTCTTCTTCCACATTGAAGTAAAAAGCAGTAACTTATTAATTTTGCTATTGAATGTATTTGTGTCTGAAGTGTGAAATTGTGTATCTACTAGTCTGTTTTGACTTTTGTTTTACAGTTAACTCCCTTTCACTCAGACCAGGACCAACATATGACAGCTATTTTGGGTGGTACAGCTTTTTAAGTGACACGTGGTGATGGTGGTGGTTTGTTACTGTGTTGTGCTGGTATGAGTGGATCAAATACAGCAGTGTCACTGCTAGACTTTGAATAGTCCAACATCTTGTGACCACTGATGAACTAGAGCCTAGAGCTTAGACTAACAGCAACTAGGACAGAATTCATAACCTATCATTAATTTCCCAACATGTGATGCAGCCCATCATGAAAACAAGCTTTTAAATAGTGCCAGGTATGGTAGATTTTGTAGCTGGAGATCTGAAACCTGTAAGGTAAACTAGAGAGAAAACTTGTTCAGGTGTACAACAATCTGGAACACTTTAATTAATGAAGTCCATGTATATTGTTGTTGAAACTTATAACATGGAAAATGACTAAACAAGAAGTTGTACATAATAAAGTGATCAGTAAGCGTATATACACATACAAAAGTGGGTGATTTGTGCCAGCAGGGAAGTTGTGCGACCCCATGATTCTAGGGAACACAGAAGCATTTCAACAAAAACGATACATGGAGAAAAAAAAGACAGATAAGGAAAAGTAATAGAAAATGGAAAAGTAATAAGGCCAGGATATAAAGTAACTGGACTTGCCAATCAAGTCTTTCATGAACATATGGAGAAATAACTGGGAGAACATATAAATGCACTAGCAGCAATATTTCATGATACGAGTCCCATGAAATGCCGCAAACTGCCTTTCGAGTACGTACAAAAAAATGACATCAATATCCCTGCCAGCTGGATCAGAGAGGGAAAAGGCAGGTAGGGTTAAGTGTGCATGTACAGTCGATTCCGGTTAATGGGACCAGCCGCTTATTTGGACCAAATCCTAAAGTACCGAAACAAATCCTATTACATACATGTAATGTTATTCTGCTGATTTGGACCAAAGTTTCGCTTAATCGGACAGTATGCGTACAGTATGTAATTTCCGTATGCAAAATCCCAAGAAACTCTTTGTCACTGGCATCACTACCCGAAAACTCTACCCTCTACTGCCACCTACAAGTCTTTGCCTAACATTTCCATTAACTACAAAAAAAAAGAAGCCACTTAGCCCCTTAGCCACTGCTAAAGCGGATCTTGTCACACTGGTTAAGTTCTCCAAACGTTGACTGGAATTTAGTAAGAAATTGTTTTTTACAGTATTATGCTTCGCATGCTGAGTACCTATACATTGTGTTGTAGATCGTTATGAAAAACTTTATTTTTCAATAAACAAAGTTCGTAAGCAACAGTAGTTCTTGTTTGTACGTTTGCTATACGTTTAAATGGCACAATAAAGGTTTAATAAACATTCAATGTGTTACATAGCATGTCCCGTCTTGTAACATAAGGCATGTTCGTTTAATCAGACCAGCCGGTTATCAGGACCAAAATGACCGCATCCCAATGTGGTCCCATTAACCTTATAAGCATGGTCCTATGCTTATTATCATTTATCACCATGCATATAGTTCACAGCGAAGCTTATCTAGTTTGTATAGCCTCAACTTATGTCAATCTGAATGTAAACTGCAATGGCTCAATAAGTGTAGTGAATACCACCCATGCTTGTTTTTCCATTTCAAAGAACAGTTCCTGAATGGATCACGAGCAGGATCCATCCTACACGGTCTGGATGGATAAATTAGAAGATTTCATCCACTAAACCAACTGCTCCACCAATCACCCAGTCCTGCTCATTCTGGAGAATCGTGAATCTCACACTGTTAAACTGCTAAAGCAAATGGTGTCATTGTGCTTACCCAGCCACCTCACACTGCTTGCCTTTAGACAAAACACTTTAATACTCAATGAAAACCTACTACACCAGTGCAATGGATGGATGGAAAGATGCACACAAATTCTGGTAGACGTATGAGAATTCATACCAGCAAGGACGCCCAGAAACATCATATCAGGTTTCAGCGTGACAGGCATATTCCCATTCAACAGGGATATCTTCCCAGATGAAGATTATGCTTCATCAATTTTTAAATTTCCAGCGGGACTGCTGTGTTTGATCCACTCATTCCAGTACAACACACATTAACACACCACCACCACATTAGATTGACTGCAGGGCTGAGAATCATCCACCACCCTGATCTGTTCTGGTACTGACCATTAGAGAGCAGTGCTTCTATTTGATAGGTAGAATTGATAACATGGACAACTAGTGCAGAAACAAGGAAGTGTACCCAATAAACTGGTTGGTGGGTGTAGATTTCTTTTTGTGTCATTTACTTGAATGTGTTAATATAGTAAATAAGCATACAGATCATGTGGCTACAGTGGGGCTACAGTTATGCCCCCAATTGACCAGAGCTGCCCTCTTCATGTAGTGACTGTTAACTATTAGTAGATCTACTAATATTTAGTAAGACTGGGCAACATGGATAAAACCATTGATGAAAGTGGCTGGATCCAAGCTGTAGGGTCAGTAGATGTGAAAAAGTTTTTTTTTGTTTTTTTTTTTGTTTTTTTTGGTGACAAACATTAAACGGGCATTTGGTATTTCAGAAAAAAACAATCACTATAAATAACAATACAATATAAAACAAAACATAATATTTAAAATAGAACAGATGCTCACTTTTATGTTTTTAACATTGCCTCTTAATTCCATTACAAAAGCTAGATATTTTTCTGTTAGAGAGTTTATAGGACTTTTTTATGTTTTTTAAAACTTATGTGCTTTTTACTTTTTACTTATATCCTGTGGAATGGTGATCCAGCTTTCCTGGAGGTTTGTATGTGTGCTAGCTATTACTTCTGTGTCTCTTGGTTTTTCCAGAGCTGTAATATTGTACAGATACCCAGTAAATCAAAACCATTAGCAGATGCTGTGTGAGCTCAGTGCTTCAGGAAGCGTGAACCATTTTCAGGCACTTGATTTATGCCACCAGTTTGTGACCACAGACATTCTCCTGTAAAAGCTGTGCGTGTGTGTGTGTGTGTGTGTGTTTGTGTATCATGTATATTACATTGTGGGGACCAAGCGACAATAGACAGCTCTGATATTTTACCATACGAGGACATTTTGCTTGGAAATTGTTGTTTTGCTTTTATTTAAAAAAACTGCAACTTTGACTAAAAAAGCAAAAAGGTAACTAATGTAACTAGTGATACTAAATTATACTAAATTGTCTACAGTAAAATTGTGTAAATGGAAAGTCCTTGCAATAATAAAAAGATATTTTACTGGTTCCTATGACTATAAATGTTTGTTTGTTTAATTTAAAAATTAAGAGTACCAAACCAAGAGTAAAATATTTTGCTTTAGGCTACTGATGTTAAGGTTAGGTACAAGTGTAGCATTAATAAGCCAGAGTAATCATTATGTCAATGAATAGTCTCCAAAATCATAGGTTTACCAGGAATGTGTGTGCTTGTGCCCCACTGTTTCTGTACTGTACCAAGTTTTAAACAGCATTTACTACCATCTACAGTATTCCTGGTACTGTTTAATAGTCACTGTGGCATTTTTCTTAGAATTCTACATTTTTTCCATTTGCTTACCTACATAAAGTTAATTGATTTGTTATTTTTTATGATATTCTTTGATATTATTTTAGTACAACATAATATACATTCACAAAAATGGGGAATATTTCATTTTGCAAAAAATTGTAAGCCGTATAGTTTATTACTGGGCTTTGAACTTCCTAATAAATTCTGAATTAGAAATAACAATCAGAAATGTTTTACACCAACAGCAGAACTTGTATACCTAACACTTTCACATGAAAAAAACATTAATTGGCCATGTTCCTTTATTCTGTGGTGGAGGCTAAGACTAATCAGTTTTCTCATAGCTGAAATCATGTACAGTGTATCACAAAATTGAGTACACCCCTCACATTTCTGCAGATATTTAAGTATACCTTTTCATAGGACAACACTGGCAAAATGACACTTTGACATAATAAAAAGTAGTCTGTGTGCAGCTTATATAACAGTGTAAATGTATTCTTCCCTCAAAGTAACTCAATATACAGCCATTAATGTCTAAACCACCGAGAACAAAAATGAGTACACCCCCTAGTGAATGTTCCTAAAGTGTCAATATTTTGTGTGGCCACCATTATTTTCCAGAACTGCTTTAACTCTCCTGGACATGGAGTTTACCAGAGCTTCACAGGTTGCCACTGGAATGCTTTTCCACTTCTCCATGATGACATCACGAAGCTGGCAGATATTTGAGACTTTGCGCTCCTACAAACTTCCACTTGAGGATGCCCCAAATATGTTCTATTGGGTTTAGGTCTGGAGACATGCTTGTACAGTCCATCACCTTTACCCTCAGCCTCTTCAATGAAGCAGTGGTCATCTTAGAGGTGTGTTTGGGGTCATTATCATGCTGGAACACTGCCCAGTTTCCGGAGGGAGGGGCTCATTCTCTGCTTTAGTATTTTACAGTACATATTGGAGTTCATGTGTTGTAGGCATAACACACTTATCTTTGTACTCCTTACCTGATTGCTGCCACACATGCTTGAGACCATCTAACCAAACAAATTAATCTTGGTCTCATCAGACCATAGGACATGCTTCCAGTAATCCATGTCCTTTGTTGACATGTCTTCTGCAAACTGTTTGCTGGCTTTCTTGTGTACAGACTTCATAAGAGGCTTTCTTTTGGGGTGACAGCCATGCAGACCAATTTGATGTATTTTTTGGCGTATGGTCTGAGCACTGGCAGGCTGACCCCCCACCTTTTCAATCTCTGCAGCAATGCTGACAGCACTCCTGTTCCTATCTTTCAAAGTCAGCATTTGGATGTGACGCTGAGCACATGCACTTGGCTTCTTTGGACGACCAAAGCGAGATCTGTACTAAGTGAACCCTGCTCTTTTAAAATGCTGGATGATCTTGGCCACTGTGCTGCAGCTCAGTTTCAGGGTGTTGGGAATCTTCTTGTAGCCTTGACCATTTTTATGTAGCGCAACAATTCATCTTTTAAGATCTTTAGAGAATTCTTTGCCATGAAGTGCCATGGTGGAACTTTCAGTGGCCAGTATGAGAAAGTGTGAGAGCTGTACTACAAAATTTAACACCTGCTCCCTATGAACACCTGAGAC
>JAUZSU010138797.1:0-15747 GCA_034780255.1 Parotocinclus maculicauda | reverse complement strand
ACACACACACACACACACAAACACACACACACACACACACACACACACACACACACACACACACACACACACACACATTTACATATCAAAACAGAGATACATAGCAGTGCAGAATTTATTTTTATTTAATACAAAAACATATAAAATCAGTTTGTGCTTAAAAGTGTAGGAATGTTTCGAGCAATCACATACATACACAATCAATCAATTAATCAATCAACCAATTAATAAATACATAAATAAATTAATTCATAAATTAATTTAATAACACACAGATTCACAATACATTTAGAAATGAAATAATTTAAATAAACATTCAAAAACACAGTTCTACCTGACACACACACACACACACACACACACACACACACACACACGACTCTGAGGATCAGAGTTTAAAATTAATGTAAATGTTTTGCCTTTCTGTTTTTGAGTACTACAGAGTACAGTACAGTAACTCTCTGTCCTCAACTCAGATAAAATAATCCTGAGGTCAGGATTAATCCTAAAAACACACAGTGGTTTAATCTAACATAATTTAGGGAGGGATTCACCAGAACATCAATGAGCTTAATCAGTTTAAACTCGATCTGCTGGTCAGAATAAATAGCAAGTGGAGCTTTCGATCAGGATCAGGATCAGGATCAGGCTTAAGATGTGATTTTTCTTTCAGAGTTATTAAGTGTTAGAAACTCTTCCAGCAAACATCAAACAACACTGTTAGATTAAACTGTTATTATTAGTTATTATGTGATGTTACTGTAATGGTACTCTGATGTTACTGTGATCCTCTGGGATCAATAAAGTATCTATCTATCTATGTTACTGTAATGATACTGAGATGTTATTGTAATGGTACTGTAATGTTACTGTAATGGTACTGTGATGTTACTGTGATGTTACTGTAATGGTACTGTGATGTTCCTGTGATGTTATTGTAATGGTACTGTGATGTTACTGCAATGGTACTGCAATGGTACTGTGATGTTACTGCAATGGTACTGTGATGTTCCTGTGATGTTCCTGTGATGTTCCTGTGATGTTATTGTAATGGTACTGTGATGTTAGGACTGTGGTAGCCTAGCGGTTAAGGTACTGGCCTCTGGACCAGAAGGTCCAGGGTTCAAATCCCACCTCTGCAAAGCTGCCACAGTTGGGCCCTTAAGCAAGGTCCTTAACCCACAATTGCTTGGATTGTAAGACTGTATAAGTTGTAAGTCGCTCTGGAAAAGGGCGTCTGCTAAATGCTGTAAATGTAAATGTACAAGCTCTGTCTGGAGCAAAACTGAACGGATCTACTTCCTGGAAAATAACTCGCTGACATTGCATCTCTCAATAAACATAGACATGTCACTCTCCATTTGACCCACATGGCAAATATTTTTGATGTGATTTTAAACGTTTTTTTTTCGCCTACATCAATAAAATATCAGAAGAATATTCAATTTTGTAACCAGTTAACCAGCTCAGACCCTCATTCAAGCTCAGGCTTGATTACTGCAGTGTTTTGCTTGCTGGTCTGACTTCATGTTCCAATGAACAATCAAATACAGAGCATTCAGAATTCTGCAACCCATCTAGTTCAAAACCTACCAACGATTTCTCGTCACTCAATTACTAAGATCACTCCACTGGCTTGGTCTTGTAGCCAGGATATAATTTGAAACTCTTATCTTGGCCTCAAAAGGTTCTGTTCCACATTTTTTAAATTATTTGGTTCAGAATCACACACCTGCAAGTCAAATCAGCTCCTGGCATAACATTCTCTGAGAATGAACCATGCCCACAAGGCCAGATCTTTTAGTGTCCTGGCTCCTCATTGGTGTTATGTGCTTCCCGTACCAGTCAGCATGAGCCAGTGTCTTTCTTCCTTCCACAGAAACCTGAAGACTTACCTTTTCAAATAACACTACGATAATGTCTCTTCTGTCATTTACACCTATAATTTACCTGCTTTTTTGTAAATCCTCAAGCTCTTAGTATTTATTATAACTGGGAACTTGCAAGGTAATCACAGAGTAGCACTAGTTTTTGGTCTGACTAGTAATGAACAACTATAGATCAACAAGCATGTCTGTCACATTACTAAATGTAAATGCAAACATTCAGTTGGTGAAAACAGCCTTTCAAACCCAAATCTGGACTAACCAATACACATTTCAAGATAAAAATAAAGTCTTACCCTCATTAATCTTAAATACATAATGTTTAGTTTTTATCTAAAGCATTTTCTTCTAGTGATTTGTAGGAGTAACATCTGTGACAAAGTCTATAATTAAATGAGACATAAATGAGAATCACTATATAGTCTCCCAAGCTACGGAAGGGTTACCACTGAGTGCAAAATGCATTCCATGGGCAACTCGTACACACATTGCTTTTCCTCTTTTTGTGTATGGAACTGTTCTTCAGATAATAGTCTTCCCTTTAGACATGAAAGAAATTCAAACAATCAAAACTGGAAAACTACTTCAAATCCAAAAAGAAGTGCACAACACACGCTTCCACCAGTTTTGTTCTCAATGCTAATAAAGGTTTTTGTTATATAAAGTGTTACATGACTTGTTACAAAATAAAATTGTGAGAACTGCTAGAAAGAAATACTCAGCAACAAACACACACACACATACACACACACACCAACTGAGAAAATACAGGCAATATGATGAGTTGTAGTGATAAGGAAAGTAAGGCACTGCAACACAAATCTGTTGGATTAAGGGACTTGCGGGCGGATGAGTGGTGGAGGGTTTAAGTTACCACAACTCCTGTGAGTATGTATGCACTTGCGTGTCTGGTGTATGTGTGTGCGTGTGTACCTCTCACTAATCTGTGATCAGACTGACTGCCGGCCTGGACATGACAGTCACTGGCTATACTGGAACTACTGTTTGAGAATAACAGAGGCTGTAATTGATTCCTCCATGACAGGAAAAACACCTTTGCTGAAGTTTGACTGAATTGTAATGTGGTCAGAAACTGGATAATTCAGACAAACCTGCAAATGTGAATTAATATAGTTGTTATACTTTTAATTTGAGCTTGGTTTAACTATTCACTTTAGCATTAATTTGTGCTTAATTTCAATTCTAATTCATAAAAGTATATTCACTGTACATTCTAAGTTATACAAAGTTGGCTGGGTCTTTGCTGCTGTAAAAGTCTTCACATTTCTGGGAAGACTGTTTAACTTTATGGTTCAGTCACATGGGTATTAGTGAGCATTAATACCAGTGGATGTTTGGCACTGTATAGTGATCTTAGGCTTAACCATGCACACCCAATCCATGTAGCTCTATGGCATTGAAACCAGGGTTGAGCTGGGAATTAGTAGTAAGAGCTGAAACTAGGAGATGCTATGAGCTATAGTTGTTATCTTGCTATTTTTACCTTGACAATAGCAGAAAGAACCAAATCCATATCCAAAATTTATATGTATAGCCACACACATTTTTCGTACATATCAGCTTCATATTGTATGAGTACACACAGTTGGGGTCTAAAGCCTGAGATCACTACTAGCAATGCAAAATAGTCATCCAAAACACAAAAAGCATTGTAACTGCACAAAGACCAAATAATATAAATTCTCTTAATATATAACTTACTACATTGTCTTTCTTTTTGCTCTGTGCTTATGCTCCAGTATCAGTTCCAGTTGTTTGCATCATTATGATAAGTATAAGAACTGCTGATTTTGAAAGTTTTCCCCACCTACAAAGAATGGAGAGGTCTGTAATTTTTATCGTAGGTACACTACAACTGTGAAAGACAAAATCTAAATAAAAAAAACACATTGTATGATTTTAGATAATTAATTTGCATTTTATTGTATTAAATAAGTATTACCAGCAAAGATTCTGGCTTTCAACGACCTGTTAGTTTTACTTTAAGAAACCCTCTTATTCTGCGCGCATTACCTCTATTAATTGCACCTGTTTGAATTTGCTACCTGTATGAAAGACACCTATCCACACTTTTAATAAATCACACTCCAAACTCTACATCTTGCCCAAGACCAAAGAGCTGTCTAAGGACACCAAGGGAAAAATTATAGACCTGCACAAGGCTGGCATGGGATACAGGATAATAGGCAAGCAGCTTGGATAGAAGGCAACAACTGTTGGCGCAATTATTAGAAAATGGAAGAAACACAAGATTACTGTTAATATTCCTCGATCTGGGGCATCCAATATCTCACCTCGTGGGGTAAGGATGATTCTGAGAAAGGTTAGGAAGGTCAGGAAAGATTTTGGCCAATAACCTCCTTCCTTCAGTAAGATCATTGAAGATGGGTCCTGGCTGGATCTTCCAACATGAGAATGACCTGAAACACACAGCCAGGGCAACTAACTAAGCAGTGGCTCTGGAAGAAGCATTTCAAGGTCCTGGAGTTACCTAGCCAGTGTCCAGACCTGATCTCAATAGAACATCTTGGAGGGAGCTGAAACTCAATGTTGCCCAGTGACAGCCCCAAAACCTGAAAGATCTGGAGAAGGTCTGTATGGAGGAGTAGTCCAATATCCCTGCTGCAGTGTGTGCAAACTTGGTCAAGAACTAAAAATAGTTTTTTATTTAAAAATAATTTACTATGATTTTATGGATTTTTTAATATTCTGTCTCTCACAGTTTAAGTGTAACTATGATAAAAAATAAAACTTCATTCTCCATCAAATACTTAATTTCTTCACTTTAAATACATATATTAATTACTGTAACTAAATGCACAGTGTCTTTGTCTCTTACATTTACTTGACTCTTATGTAACTGCAGACAGTATGAACCCATGTTCTGTCTGGTAAACTAATTCTCATTTGTTAATAAACATCCATGCCTGCATTTCAGGAATGCAAGACATCCAATTTAGGGCATGTAATGAGTTATAAATAAATAAATGAATAAATACTTATTTGATTTCAAACAAGTGATGTGAACAGATGATTGTAATCATAATTTGTAACACGCATCATCCACGTTGCTGGACTTAGAGGCATCTGGGATGGACCATAACACATTGGAAATGTGTATTGTGGAAAGATAAATCATTATTCCAGATCTTTTTATTCTTTTTTTATAAATGTGTGCTCTGGACCAAAGTGTGTTAGTGCCCTTTAAATAATTACACTTTTAGTTATTTACACTTCTTTATCAAAGCAAAAAAGTACATTGAGATTTAAGAGCATACACTTCAAAGATGACATTGTTCTCAGGGTAAGCTATGGTTTTTTAACAAGACACTGCAATACCGCATTAAAAAGGCATGAAGAATGTACAGGTACTGTACTGACCTGCCTGCTGTCTAGACCTGTCCCCAACAGTAAATGTGTGGCAAATTTTGAAATAAAAATGTGACAATGATGACTGTTGTACATCTTAAAATGTGAGTGCCGGAAGAATGGAACAAACTTCACACCTATCACACTTCATCGCTCGCTATCCTGATTTGTGCCAAAAGGTGTTTTCAGTGTTGTGAGAAGGAATGGCAACATTACAAGTGGTAAATGTGTTACAGACACAACTTCTTTGGAATGTGTTGCAGGTCTGAAATGGAGCTGAATGAAGTTGACCAGAAATATAAACATATAAAAAATATATCAGGTTCATACTGTCTACAATGAAATAAAGGTCCTAATAAAATAAATTTAAATACATAAAATAAATACTGGACTTAATTTTTTATTTGCCTTTTCCATCCTCTCCCAGCGTTTCTTGATTTGAGGCTGTAATAATAATACTGTGTCCTTGTCCTTAGATTCACATGGAAGTCATCTGGTATTTGTTACACAAAAACAAGTTGGATAAACCCCAAATGGTATCCTCTTCAGTGCATATGTTCCTTTCATGATATAAAACATAATAGTAAACTCTGTTTGTAAGACTTTCATAGTTATCATAGTAAGTTATAAGTTTAGGTAGAATGATATTAATAGCTAGAAATGATATTTACTAAAGCACTTTGACATAAAAAATATGTTAAGTTGATCAATTAATTCTTAAGCAAATTATTAGCTTTGTTTAATTGATTAAAACATAAGTCAATAACTACTAATGTAGCATTTTCAAATATTTCTTTAAGCTATGAAAACATGTATGTTACTACCCACCCCTGGAAAAGAGAAATCCTGCATATTGAGGAAAGTCTACATTTATGTTTAAAATGACCCAAAGCTTTGAAATTAATTATCTTTACTACACAGTGTGTGTGTGTGTGTGTGTGTGTGTGTGTGTGTGTGTGTGTGTGTGTGTGTGTGTGTGTGTAAATGTGAGACAGAAATGGAGAAAGAGGTCCTCTGGTTATTCTCAATGTCATTTTAACAAGGTATAAGCAATAAAATATTCCTGATCTAGGCAAGGTGTGTAGGTGTCAGACCTTGCGACTTAACCGTAATTCAAGTTCTCATTAAAGTCATGTTTTGTGTAAAGGGGGATGGGGGTTGATCAATTACTAGAACAGCAATACACAAATTGAGCTTGATCATCACCATCATTATTACCATCACTCACCCTTTGAAGCATGACAGGAACTCTGATTGCAATGCCAGTAGTCATGCCCAGATGCCTTCTTCGTCATCCTAAATTAAGAAAATGTTGTTACTAAAGCACTTTGACAAAAGCAGGAGAGAAAACAGCCTAAATTAAATGCCAAATACAGTGATTAGTTCAGACTTTCAGAAGAAAATAATTTGTCAGGTTAAAATTATAGTGAATGACTATAGAATAGAATAATAATAATAATACTTTATGAACAGCATAACATCCAGCCAGTATGTTATCACCATGCTAACACAACCTATAAAATAAATCTCAAAACATTTCATGTTAATATACACTTTTCTTTATTTCTACCCATGACAAATAAAAGCAAGTACATCAGCAAGCTATCCTGCCATATTTGCTGAACTGTGCCCTCAATCACTGAATAATCAATACAGTATGTCAAAATACTACTATACTATAGCCTTGATGTAGCCTTGAGTTGTGTACTGTTTTATTTAAAATTGTTTAAGGGATAAGGGTGAAATTGTCCTGTCAAACTAGATTTATTTTGAAAAAACAATGGTGCTATTTAATAAACTATTAACAATATTAATATAACAAAACAAAACTTGAATATGGAAATCCAACTCACATTGACCTGTGACAATCAGTTTTGATGATAGTACAGATATGGGCATATAGGCTTGTGGTGCAGTTCATGCTGCAAATAAGAGGTAAAAAAGAGGTAGATATATTTAACATCTAGGTTACTCTATGGCAATTTTGTGTATTGTGGACAATAGGTTTGTTTGTTTATTTATTTGGTTTATTTAATGTCGCTTTCAGCCTCAATGGCTATTTTTACAACAGACACAAGGTTAATTCAAGAACATTCAAGAACATTCTAAAATTTCATAACTAATAACACTTAATCAGATCAGGACAATTAAGTATAATCAGTTAACTTACTGCATGTCTTTGGATTGAGAGAGGATATCAGAGCACCTGGAGTAAACCCACACAAACTCCACACAGGAAAATCCCAAGGTTGTGGGCATTAAGTGAAGGATATAGCTATAGATCGTCACTTCCAAAATGCATATTAATGAGCGTTTGAAAATTCTTATATTTTGTCATAAAGGTATTTTTTCAGTGAAGGTAACATTTTCGAAAAATTCATTCCAGCCACAAAAATAAAAATAAAAAATAAAACCATATGCACAGTTCAGGCAAACAGATGCCACAATAATAAGTGGAGCCAGTAAGACAATTCATTAGTATTATTAATATTACTATTCGTCATTACTGGTGTGAAGCTCATAGAATCGGAAGTAGGGTGGAGTTGGCATATTTTCGATGACTGATTCAAAACAGGTGTAACGCTTGCGTAGGCAAGGAATCAGGAGTTGACGACTCACTAGCCAACAAAGCAGACAGGCATAGTAAGTGCACATCAATTATTTCTACATGCATTCATGCTTGACCCAAAAGTCGGATTGGCATTACCTGATCTTCAACCTAATGTTTGGTATTTGTTTTGTAATTTTTTGTCATGCTGTTTTAATCAATTTCAAATGTATGCAATCCTGAAAATGAATATTTGCTTTACCCAGTGCAGGCTTTGATACAGAAATCCATTCTGTGCTTAAATCTTCCAGCATCTGAGATACTACTGTAACTGAACTACCCATCATTTATTTTATTTAGGTAATTACGAGGTTGGGGTCATAATGGATTATTCTTGTTGACAGCAAGCATGTATGTACGCTCAATAGTGAATGTAATTCAATAAAGAAATCTGTCTGACTCAAATCAGAACTTACACGTTTTTATTATTAGCTGATAATAGACAGGGCCAAACCACTGGTGGTTATAGGAAGAGAGAGAGAGAGAGAGAAAGAGAGAGAGAGAGAGAGAGAGAGAGAGAGAGAGAGAGAGACAGAGGGATCGTATAAGTTTGTATATAATCATTGTGAGCATCAACTAGCAAATGTTTCCACAAGCACATACTGGTTTGACATTTTTACCTTGATGGTACCAAAAACTGATGAAAAAGAGCCAAAAATGTGTTTTCTGATTCTGAGGTTAAGGATAGGGACTGGGTTTGGTGAAGGTGTCACATTAATTACATTAATGAGTTATAGTATGTCAATGGAAAGTCCCCAGACCACACAATATGTTTACCAAGACTGTGTGTGTGTGTGTGTGTGTGTGTGTGTGTGTGTGTGTGTGTGCACATCTTGCAGTGGCTTTAAGGAGATCTGACAGACCTTGCCTAGCAGAGATCCCCAGTCCTTCATCAACATTAATCACTTGTCTTTCCTTCTTCCTCTTTGCCCCACTGTTTTTTACTCTTTCCAACTCATTTTCAACATTGAGTGCAAAACAAATAAAGTGATTAATCATACTCAGATTAAAGAGGACGATAAAGAAGCAATGAGGAGGAGTGTGTTTGAAAGAAAAACAGTCACACCTATGGAACTCAATCCTGACCTACAATGAACTTCCCCAAAAGCAGTCACAGGTCACTGAGGTCAGTCATGGAGATGAGAGGCTAGATACAGATAAATTACTTGAAAGGGGTGTGTTAAATGACTTTATTATAAGCCAGGCTTTAATTAATACTTTAAATTGTCCAACACTTAATACTGAATATTACTCACAGTGTTTGGATGTTTCACACATTTTATTTTCATTTAAAACAGGCTTGCTTTTTAAATTGCAGCTTTATAAGGTGTAGCCACTTTAACCAGTAATTGAACTCCAGCCTTTAAATCAATCACATTCAAAATTAATATACATAAGAATTAAATGTAATTTAGGTACTTGCAGCAGTTAGTAAGCCATCCTGATGGATGTTGGCTTGTTATGTTACATGCAAACCCCCTAGAAAAACTAAGTATTTTTTTAAGATTACTAGTCCTGGTAACCTCACATGTAAATAAAGACTCACACAGTGATCAGATCTGCCAATATCCTGATTGTTCATTTGTTGCTGAAAAAAATCTCTTAAAGTTAACATTTCTCATCCTTACTTTTTGGTTTAATGCAAGGTACTTTTAATAGAAATATAATTTGTCAAATAATTGCCATGTTTGCCTATAAGTGAATGGCTTGGTACTCAACAGTGTTTGTCACCTTAAACTTTCTGTAACACACTTCCTGGTAAGGCCTTCTGACTGGGTCAGGTGTCACATGATTCGCTGTGCCTGAGGGAGGAGATTCATTTCAGGGGATCTTTCACGAGTACAGCAGCTACCTGTACAGACCCCTGCAATGAAATGCCATTCCATCCAAGCCATGCTTAAATATGTGCTTTGTGATCAATCTGTAGCATCAAAACTTTTCAGAACTAAGGCAGCTCATGTGGCAACAACCAGCTGTGTGAAACAGTGATTTCTGTTTCAGATCATGGGACCAAAACCTACTTGGACTTGTAACCAGTGAACTTTTTAAAATAAACTCTTATCTCTTTTCACTTCAAATGTATTTATGTCTCTTTTTTGTATTATCCATTTATCCTGGAGCAGTGGGGGTGCAGAGGTGATGGGGGCAGCAAGGCAAATGAATGAGGCATGTTTGAGCACTGCTATGTTATACGATAAAAATGCAATAATTCTACTGTAAAGGTAATTTGTCACTTCATTTAGTTTTGGTCATTAGTTTTATATAAATTAAAAATTCCAGTGAAGTTTGAAAGCAAAAACTTGTATGTGTGTGCCAGGATGGGAAGCTTTAAAATCTTCTGGTCCTTAAAAGGGGGGCACTGCAGGAAGCATGGAAATACAGGACAAACATCTATGATTTTTAGAAACATCTTGTATTTTTAAATGATGAAACATCTTTTATTGTACATATTAATGGTTTACCACTATGTTTTAAGAGTTACTTATAGGGCCAAGTACCAACTTCTGCTGATTAAACCACAAAACATTTCTATAAACTCGTCAGCTACCTACGTAATATTCACTTAGCTGTACTTTCCCAGCATGTTTGACATGCTACTCACTCTTTCAAGCCCATTCCCATCTGTACTTTTACAGTCGAACAGTAAAACGAGACCTAAACAGACTTTTACAAGCTCGTCTGTTATTCCCCATATCTTTAAAACGACTTCGGCGTATTCAAAATAACACACTTCTCTAGCTGGTCTCCTACTCAATAATGGACAGATCATGGGCTTAACTATACAGACAGGGATCTGTAAATCTCCATTAAAGATGCTCATAATGGTTGCAGATGCAAAAACCGCAGCATTTTATTGACATCTAGGTAAACTACACTACTCACAAAAATTTGGGGATATTTTATTATGAGATATTTCATTTCGAAGTATCCCCTCATTTTTGTGAGCAGTATATATAAAACACAGTCTGGTAATTAAGCTCTACACGCTGCCCAATATGCCAGTGGTATGCCTATCAGATTTAAGTAAGCTCAGTAATAATAACACACAGGCAAACTGCTTCTTTTTTCAGAAACTGCAACTTTTTAAAAGTTATGTTATGTTATGTCGTTTATGACACAATCTATTTCACCATATTTAGAGATTCACTAAGTATCATGTTTCTTGTAGCACAGCGTGCACAAACTTTGGCGTACTTTTTGAGGCTGTATGAATGCAGAGAATGCATGGTAAAGTAATTGTGTTCATACAAATGTGGTTAAAGCAAGTATAGCCCCAGACAAACTTTGGTCTTAACACTGTGCCCACATGTATGCATGAATATGTATACAAATATTTACTGTGTTCAAATGGAGTCAAGATTTAAACCACATAGCTAGGTGTGGTTTCCTACATGATCCAGAAACTGCAAGGGTTAAGCAGAATATTCCATAAACTGACAATCCTAGACATTACATATGTGGTTTCAGAGGTCTTTGTGTGGACCCATTCAAATATAACAGCTCCATTCTGTGCAGTATTGTGTGTATGTGTCCATACTGACCATAACGAGTGGTCATTGCAAGAACTGAACCCTACTGGTGAGACCCCCCATATTTACAATTAAACTCTTGTGTGACATGGGGTAATCCCTGTTTTGGGACATGTAACAATTCTTCCTACACACTGAGAAGCCATGGGGATCATAGGATGCCCCAGGGTGGCTTGGGAAATTGGAGTACAGACAATGAGCAAAAAACGCACTTCTGGAGAAACAAGACACAGAGATAACCCAACCTGGACTTACGCTGCCAATCAACCAACCATCTGGACCTAAAATGCCCATGAGCACTCCTGCTACATCGCAATGGAATGCAACTTAAGCTTCAATGTGCAAGAGAGGCTCAAGCAACTGAGCCACACTCATTACTCTGGGTTATGAGAGGTTTATGTTTATATGTGAAAGAAGCATGACTGCGCACTTCAAATAATTTATGACCACACAAAACAGAGCACTTGACTAGCAGGTCTTAATGTGGTGTTAATTTGCAGCATACACAAAAATGTAAGGTGCTTAGTTTACTCTTGGTGCGAACTGTTTTTTTCAAAGATGGCCATATAACGGCAATAAATTGTTTGATTTTGTTAAAACAAATGTGGCAATTCATCAAGCTCTAATTAACAGACACAGACATACCTTAAAAACATTTTATGTAGAGTGCAGCATTTTCACACACACAAAAAAAAGATATATATATATATATAATGTTTGTTTTTTTTTTTTTTTTTTTTGTGTGTTAAAATGCTGCACTCTACATCATTTGACACTCAATCATTGACAAACACTCAATCATTGACAAAACAAACACACACAAACAGAATAGTTGGATTACTGTAAAACCTGGCATGCAGTCATATTTCAGGCAAATACCTAATTACAAAAATTTAAAAAACTAATTACAGGTGTGGTCTGATTGTTAACTGATTCCTGCAACAAACGGGCATAAATTGCTTGCCCTGTGACCCTTTAAAAGGCGTGGTGGCAACGTTTTGGTAGTGTACCTTTTGGCAAGAGATCACTGACTTCTTAACATGCCTCTGTAACAAACTGGAAGCCATTTAGCCCAATTAACAGACCTTGAGAGGGGGTACATCACTGGACTGAGAGAAGGTCATTGTAAAATATTCTCCGCAATCTAAATAATTCTGACCTAGCTGTTAGGAGGTGTTTGGAGCAGTGAGGGCACACAGAGCAAACAGGCACCGGATGACCCAGACATACCACCAGTAAAGCGGATCATTAGATCCACCGATCACAAGTAGCTCCCACAGTTTTGTTGTCCACCATCCAGACACATATTGTACCTTCACTGCACACCCCTGTCTCTGCCAGAACTATTTCCAGATGCATATCAAAATTAAATTTGTAGTCACCGCACCCACTGTCCTGCCTTTGACAGTCATGGACTCATAGACAAAGACACCTAAGTTTACAGCAACAAAAACTGGGGGCATCTCCAGGCAGTGATTTAAGTCTGTCTTAGTGAATTAATGATTCTTTATGTTAATCTTTTTTCCATTCTCTAAAACTCCTTTGTTTGGTTTTACAGCTGGAGATTGTGGGGGTTGTTCTTACCTTGTGGGTATAAATACTTTTTATAAACGCTTCTTGTCCACTGCACTTATTGTACATACATTATACATTACATCAAATCAGCATCACTGAACATTCGTGACAGCAGCAAAGTCATGACGATACTAATCAGACATGACACTAGGGCAAGGACCACTACAGATCAGATACTATTTGGGTCGTGGAACATTCCTAACACTGTGTGGACTGTGCATTGGATGTTAGTTAGTGTTTGTTGTGCTTGTATGGCTGGATCAGACACAGCGGTAATGCTGGACTTAAAATAACCCATCTACCATAAATATCTAGCAGTCATCATCCCATAGGCAGCATCCAGTGTGCACTTATGAAGCATAACACAAACTGTGCAACAAAAGATGAGCTATTGTCTCTTACCTTACATCTACAAAGTGGAGCAATACAATAGATGCATCTCACAGAGTGCACATGAAGTGAACACAGTGCTTTAAAACTTCAACAGCACTGCTGTTTCTGATCCAATCCAATCTTATCAGCTCAACACACACTAGCACACCACCACCGCGCCAGTGTCACTGCAGCGCTGATCCACCTCCCAAATGGTGCCTGATCTGCGGTGGTCTTTTGGGGATTCTGACTATGACAGAACAGAGTAAAGGGGACAAACTAAAGTGTGTGGACTATACTTTCTACATACATAGCATTAGGCTGTCTGATCTGGCCACTGACCTTCATGTCTTAGCATAAGTGGATTTGTTTTCCAAATCAGTTATTTCCATCTTAAATGTAGGATTTATGACCTAAAAGACATACAAAATACTGAAAGTATTTACATACTAAAAGTGGTTGTAAAAATTTACTATGGAAAAAAGTACATTAAAAAATGGTATAATTTCTTTGAAAATAAAGCTTTATCTGTGTGTGGGCTGAGGGGACTCCCCCAGTGACACTAGAGAAGGGCTCCATGACAGCCATAAATCTCACTCTTATTACTGTATTACGACTGGTGAGAGAGAGACAGGGAGAGAGTGTGTGTTTATATGTGTCTGTGCATTGCACAAGCCGCAGAAAATGAGTGTGTAATTAATCTTCGACTTGATGTGATTACGACCTGTCAGATGCAGCGTCTGGAACATAGCCTTCGCACACCTCTCTTAGCAGTGCACATATATACACAGTACCCACACAGTGATGATTATAGCAATGATGATAGCTAGATTTCTCACCACCAAAGCATTTATTTGTCCTGAAGGGAGCTTAAAATGATTCACATAAAGTCGGTTTGTGAGTGTATGTGTAACTGTGTGTATGTGTATGTCAGTGTGTGTATATGTATGTGTTTGTATACATATAGAAAATCTTTAAACATATTTGAATTAATTAATGATCAGCACAGAAAAGTGGCAATTTCATAAGAGGAGACATTTAAATGGTAATGGTAAACATCCTCTTACCACAATAATGCAAGTGTAATTTGGCTGGTCATGGTTTAGAATTGTCATACAAAAATTTAACACAGCATACATAAAAGACAAAATGGGAAAACTACAAGAAACACAAACAATTCTAACTAAATTTACTGTTAACGTGGAAATGCCTGTATGTATGTGTGTGGTGGGAGGTAAGCTTATACATCATTGTGAAGACCAAATAGCCCTGTGAGGATATAAAGATCTTTTTTTTGTTGTTTTACCTTTTAGCTGGCCCCACAAGGAATTCTGCTTTTACACACAACTCTAACTTTTATGTGAAAAAGTAAACTAAGGTTAAGGATAGGCATAGAGCTAGGTAAGGGTGTAGCATCAATAAGCTGCAGTAAACATGTCACTTTTTTACATTTTGATCTTTTGCTGTTTTCTTTTTTTACTAAAAAGTTCAAGGTTAGGGGTTGGTATAGCATCAATTATCTACAGTAATCATCATGTCAGTGGCGGTTACCATATGATAGTGGGACACGGTGTGCATCTGTTTGTGTGTGTGTGTGTGCGCGTGTGCTTTAAATTTCCTAAATTATTCAAAAGAGTGCATTCCTATAATCAGTAGCACCCACATGGTAGGAATGTACAGCCAAAGCTCACAACATTTACATTTACAATTTTTTGCTTTGGTCATTAATGGTCTAACTCTGCTGCCTGTGAAAGAATTCGGAGTTGATCTAATCTAGGGCATGCTTTCATCAAAATTGTAATGCAACAGCAGAGTAAAAGCGATTGTAGTCATTTACTGGAACTGGGTCACCATTTGGTGCCAGAATGAAAGAGGTCAAGTCTAGTCAAGCCTGGTTAATTTGCAGCACAAGTCAGCACACAGGCTAATAAAACCTCTAAACTTATAACCTACAGTACCAGCTGCACATTCATCTTTCAAGTTCAGGCCTACGGCCATGCCATGCAGAGCAGACTTTAAACACTGATATCATTGCTGAGCATCTCACCTGTTCTAACTGAGTTTGATGATTGCTATGGGAGGGTGATCCCCTTGATGGTCCTCGATGGTGAGCATGGTGAGGATGATGAAGGTGGTGGGGATGATGGTGCCCATCTTCATAATTTTCTGCAATGAGCTTCATCCTACTTTGCATCTGCAATTAAAATGAGTGACAAAATATACCTTAAAGTTACAACTTCAGCTAAATAAACCCTTTAAGAGAATGTAGATGGGCTTTTTAGTGAAAAGTGGCAGTGAAAGTAAGAGTTTCCCGAGTTTCTTCCCAGCCCTCTACTGCCACCTACAGGTCTTTGCCTAACATTTCCATTTACTACAAAAAAGCCAC
>JAUZSU010138786.1:0-15747 GCA_034780255.1 Parotocinclus maculicauda | reverse complement strand
CGGATTTTATATATATATAAATTTTTTTTATTTATTTATTTTTTTTTGTATTCTTTAAATATGATTGTCACCGGATCCGCGAAACAAGCAATAAAAAAAAGTCTGGCCTAACCAGTTTCATTTTGAATTTGGCGTTTCATTTTCAAATTAGAGCGATATTAAACTTTATAATATGAAAGGCTGCCAGCAATACTGCTAGCCAGAACGTGGCTCTAATAAAGTTGTGACTGGCAATATGGGTGCGCCTCTGAGGTTTGATGCCTTCCTGTGGACTGATCCTGGTTGGAGGAAGGATGAAATGGTTTACGTTGTTAATGGCTAGATTGCTGCATGAGACTGAATTGTAGCAAAAAAAATATTTTTAATCTAGGCTAGCGAGATGCACTGGTCATTTATTGAGAGATCTTTTCAGCCATCCACATAGTCGAGATAAATTCGTTTACTCATGGTCTAAGCTTCAAATATTTTTTTTAAGAAAATATCTGTATTCAGCCCATTATACCCACGTTTACATTCTTCACAGCATTTGTGGCAAAAGAACACTTGTTTCTGTGGAACATTTAAAATTTATTTCAGAAAACTGCATCAACCACTGCATGTTCACACTATTTAAAATTGTGATCAATGTTGTCATTGAAGTAGCATATGAAGTGTAGCTCTGGTGATTTGATTAAATGCTTTATAAAAACTTGACCACGATCACTGAACTTGAAATGACTAAACAACACTGCCCTTGGTTTATTGTTTTTTCGTCTTATAGGAGCTGAGGATGTGTTATAACGAGGGCAGTCTTAAAAACTAACTCTATAACGTGATAGTTAAATGTCAGCTCTTTTTTTAGGTGGCTTGTATGCAGCTCATCAATGCTCTGGTTACATCTCCTGAAGAGTTGGACTTCAGACTGCACATCCGAAATGAGTTCATGCGCAGCGGCCTGCGAGAAATATTGCCGGTAAGCGGACTGCCAGCCCACTGTGTATTAATATTGAAATGAGTTGTCCACTTGAGTGAAATATTGTAAAATGGTTCTGCAAATAATTTATGACAGCCTCAAGCAAAGGTCGTCTGGCTGAATCAATAGGTGCAGCAGGAATGGATTAGGCTCTCTCTCTCTCTCCCTATATTCCTCTCTGTCTCTCTCATATATATACACACACACTCTTTGCCTTTATCCCTCAGTCTCTTTAATATGTTTATTTTTACTTACTTTTTTGTCTATGTCCTTTCGGCACAGCACAGAAACCGAAATAAACTAAACGTACAGAAAAGAAACTGTGTGCTGTAAACGAGTGTAGGTATGTGAGAAAGATTAATGCCATGCTCCTGTCTTATTTATTATTCAGAACGCAGGACAGGAGAGCAGCGGAATGTAGAAGGTACAAAGGGAAAAAAAGAATGAGAAAATTAAAGTTGCTTTCCCTCTGGTGCCTGTATTTTGCTTACTTTTATTCTCTCCCCCAACTATACAGAAAAATGTAAAGGCACAACGTAAACTGTGATTCACCGCCAACTCACTAGCATACATTGCTTACAGTAATTAAGATACTAAAGCTGATAAAAGAATATCTAACAAACACTTTAGCATTTTTGTGTGTAGACTTGGCATGCTATGTGAAGGAGAAACCAGGATGAGATCAAGTCATGGCATGGGACATGGGTCAAAAGTAGCCAAATGTGACGGTTCCCTTTCAGTCTAACAAGTCCATTTTGGCATGTTCTAGTTATGGTGCAGTTGCACTGCTTCACAGTGATGCTAGAAATACAACAAAATATCAGGCACGAAAACATTTTGACCATTTAAAAGCAGGGAAATCAGGCTGGGCCAGACAACAGCGAGATGGAGGACAAATACTGTACTTGAAAGCTTGTGTAAGAGTGTTAGAGTCCATGTGTTTACTTCACTGCTCTGCACTTAGCAAATGCTTTTGTGTCTGCGTTTTGAAGGTCCTTGACCTATCAAAAACACCATGCATGTAGCTTCCCTCCAGGTGAAGTGATTAAGGAATTGTGGGAAACTAGTACAGGTGTGATGAGTCAGTGAATCAGGGAGGTGTGAGTCTCGGCAAAATAAATGTACCATAAAAAAAAGTTCAATTGTTCTTCAGTCTTGCTCCAATCAAGCATTCATTTCACAATCCCCAGAGTTATTCATGTGGTGTTGAAAATACACACGCAAAACCTCAAATTAAAAAACGAAACAACAACAAAACACTTGGTTTGTTTTTCTACCAGGAATTATGTTGGTGCAATATTCTGAAAAACTAAATCCCTAATTTCTGTTTGGGCTTAATCTTTTTTTTTTAATTTTCTTTATTTATTTTTTGGTTGTCCAAAATATTTTTTTGTCCTTGGGTATATACTTTGCTTACTGCCTTACCATCTGTCTCACCCTCTTTACATCTGTGTGCAGAGTCTGGGTGCCATCAGGAATGAAGCTCTTGATATCCAGCTGAAAGTGTTTGATGAACATAAAGAAGAGGACATGATTGAGTTCTCCCATCGACTGGAGGACATCAGGAGTGAATTTGAATATCCTTCTTATTTTTTTCTTATCAATAGACATGAAAAACAAGCTTTAGACTGTACTTTATCTTTTCTGAGCTTGACCCTCAGATTTCTTTTAATCTCTGACAATAATATATTGGCCTATCTGGTCTAAACATTCACAATATTTTTCCTGTACAAGCTCTCTCGCAGTAGATTTTATTTCGCCAATAAATCATTCTGATTCATAGCCTTTTCTAAGAGCTTGTATTAAAATTCTTATACTGTCACCTCTGATAAAATGAAAGACCTGCGCGTCTGTGTGTACATCTGTACCTGCGTTTTTCCACAATGAGTTTTCACCCACTCAGTATTACAACTGACAAACATCGTATACAATTGAGTGTTTTAATTCTTAACCTTGCGGTGCACTGATGTAGGAGACGTGTTTAATGTGGTTCAAAGCCTGGTGAAGGACACTGCCGCTGAGATGCATTTTCTGTCCATCATGCAGCACCTGATGCTTATCAGGAATGACTACTTTGTAAGGTAATATTGACTGAATTTTTAAAGGAAAAGAATGTTTATTGTCAGGTTCATAAGTATTTGGACACTTACACATTTAGGTATTTTGCCTCCAAGCATGTTGAATGGGATTAGGGTCTGTAAAACGAGACGGCCAGTCAGTGTTTGATTCCTGCCTCCTAAAGCATTTTGTTGATGAGATGCGCACGGTGGGGACTTAACGTTCATGAATAAAAAGTAGATTCCAACTGCTCCGGCATAGGGTACCACTATAGGTTGAAGGACCTTATCTCGGTATCTGACAGCAGTCGGCGATCCATTTCGGATGACGTAGCACTTGGTACAACCACCAATGCTGATGCCAACCCAAATCATGATTCCAATACCACTGAAGGAGTCCCTTTCTGATATGAAATGTGGATTCAATTCAATTTGATTTATATAGCGCTTATATAGCGCTTTTTACAACGGTGCATTGTCTCAAAACATTATCTTTAAAGGCCAGTCCAAAATTGAGCACGCCTAGGGCGACAGTGGAAAGGAAAAACTCCCTAAAAGTAGTAGGAAGAAACCTCGGGAGGCACAAGACTCATCAGGGGACCCATCCTCCATGTGTGGCCTAATTGTTAATAAAATAAATGCTTAAAAGTATATTAAATTATAGCAAAATTAGGTAAATAACAATTTAAATCAATAATTAAACTTAAATCAGTAATAAAATAACTAAACAAACTAAATTATAAAACAAAATAGATTATAAAATGAGTTCCCTCAGTGGGAAATTCTTGGAGGCACATCGTCTCCTAATATTTAAATAATGGAGGGAGTTACTGCACTCTGGTGGGACTGGGTTCTGTTGATGGAGACCAGTAGAACGATGCTGAGCAGGAAGAACATCTACGTGTGTGGTGCTGGAACTGGTACCGGAACATCAGCTCTGAGAGAAAAGAGAAAATGTAGTTATTGATGGGTTAGGAGCACAAAGTCTATTATCCATTACTGATGCATGTGCAGCATGAAGCCTCTCCAGAACTGGGGTGATGTGCTCTGACCTTTTTGTGTTAGTTAGGATCGTGCAGCAGAATTTTTAATTATTTGAAGGGGGCGTAGTGAGGGAAACGCATGGACCAGCGTCTCGGCAGTAGTAGAGGACAGTAGCGGGCGGATTCGGGCTATGTTGCTGAGATGGGAAAATGCAGATCTGGTCAGAGATTTCATATGTGGTTCACAACACAATAGGGGGTCAAATAATACCCCAAGATTGCGAACAGTGACTGAAGGAGAAATTGAGATCTCATTTATGGAGAGAGCAGACTTAGATAGAGTAAACAACATAGAGGCATGTCTTGCAGTCAGCGATCTTTCACCAAGATCTATATATATACTGTATACTACCCAAAGTAGACCTCTGAGAGCCTTTTTATAGGGCAGCAGTACAATTGTATGCACTCTTGTGGCAATTATCAGTATCCGACAACACCTGTAATCATTTCTGAGCAATTATGTCTGAGACATAAATGCATGTCATGTTTTGCAGCAATCCGACATTTCTACATGGGTGCATTATTTTTTGTCAGTGAGCACATTTTGGGGGTGATACACCAGTATTATAAGAATATTAATAATAATGTTAATAAAATGTAATTAATAACACTGCCTCGCTATCTGGTCATGGACATCACCAGTTTCAGATCTTACTCAAGTTCTTCCTAAGTTTTCCTTTTGCGAATGTAATCTAAATACATATAAACATAAAAGTCAATGACCTTAGTCCCTAATGCCATGTGACTTTCTTATATCAATAAATTTGTTGAAGGGAGCAAGCTCCTGCTCCCTTTTAATATTACTCAAATGGGACCATAAACCAAAATCACTTAAGTGATATTTAAGGGTAAAGCAAAGCAAAGGAAAAATCCTCAAATAATTTTTACATGGCTTATCCACATAGGGACATAAATGACCTGCTGGTACTGCAAAAAAAGAGAGGACCAAATCCCTATGAGGGAGCTTCATGGTGGTCACACTGGGCCATCAAGAGGGCTCTGCGTTTTGTTTGAGAAGTGAAACTGAGAGAACTGTGAAGAGCTTGAGGTAGATGTGGGTCAGCAGAAGCTGTAGCAGCTGCTCGAGGCTCGTATTGATGTCCTTAATCTCATCCAGCACCATACAGACGTGGGCATGGCAGCTCACATCCATCTCTGCCCCAGAAGCTACTTTTGGCAAAGCATCAAGCAGCTGAGCTGAAAGTCAAGGAAACGGATTTGGCCTTTCAGCAACCCTTGGGCAGCACCTGTCATGTTTGTAGTGAAGAAAATGTCAAGTTAAGGTTTTGCGTTTACTACGCCTCAAGGCAGCCACCACTGTGGACCCGTACCAACTTGACATTTACAATAAGTTTTCAGTTTAGAGGTCAATTTAAATAAGTTCTGAATAAATACAAAAACGTAATATTTAAAATGATAAAATACAGTGGTACCTGCTTCTGGTCGTTAATTTGCTCCAGAAGGGTTGTCAACTAACGAACGTTTACCAAGCTAATTTTTTCCATAAGGAATAATGGATATTGAATTAATCATTTACATTTACAGCATTTAGCAGACGCCCTTATCCAGAGAGACTTACAACTCCAACTCCTTATAGTTCTTCAATTCAAGCAATGGTGGGTTAAGGGTCATGCTTAAGGACCCAACTGTGGCCGCTAGGCCACCACAGTCCCGTGATCAATTCAAGCCCCCAGAAATTCCTGACTGTATAAGGCATTATATGCATTTATGAATGTAGATTGTACAGAAGCCCCCTGGTTTACCTGGATACGTTTCGACAAATCCATAATTAATAAAATTTATAACTTATGAATTTAATAAAGTCTATCCTGCATCAAAGCATCACCACAGCATAACACAGTAACATGTACATTTAACCTGCAGTTGGCCAAAATCATTATTCAAAGCTTTTTTATTTTAAAAAGGCTTCAAAAATCCAATATAATTTAGTGAATAATGGATTTAAAGCAGAAGTAAAAGTAAAACACTCATTCTACTGGTGAACTCAGGGCACTAGCTGCTAATACTAAGTCCTAATACTAGGATTCAGTTCCTGTTTTTCTTTCGGTTGGCTTTTATTACTAACTAATTTAGAACCCATGGGGACTTACGTACACTAAAAATACAGTACTGCAGACATAAATAAAGAACAACACAACAAACACAGCAGAGATCTTCAGTGAGCAAGGGCTATTGTGAATCTGAATCACTGTGTACTGAATCGTGGATCATGAATGGAGTTTCAATTGAAACGAGTCACACGGATCAACTCATACAAGAACAAGTAAGTGCACCTAATACAGAGCAAATGAGAAATGGGACGATTCTTTTTCTCTTCAATACATTAGAACCGACTTTGATGAGTTGTGAGGTGGCCAAGAACCAAGATATCACAGTAAAATGGACTGTAGTGGCCTAGTGGTTAAGGTACTGGACTATGGACCCCGAGCAAGACCCTTAACCCACAATTGCTTGGATTGGAAGACTGTATTAACTGTAAGTTGCTCTGGATAAGGATAAGTATAAATGTACTAAATAGTTTAAAATGTGAACGTTTAACGTCAGTATCAGATATCAATTAGTCCAAAACCTGGTTTTGCATTTTGCAAATATATAAATAATAAATAAATAATAATAAACAAATAAATAAATAAATAAATTGAAGTCGCTACATCTACTACAGTCATTACTCCTTATTTGGGTGCATCAGACAGGTGTATAGAGTAGGCGGAATTATTGCGAGCTCCTCCCGCTCACCATGCAGCAGTCTCTCGGGGTTAATGTAGCGGTACAGGGGAATAAATCACCGGGTGGAGCTGTGAGCTGTACAATGAGCGCCACTGCTCTGCTCCATCCTCCAGCACACACATACACTGCCGCTACTTCTCTGAGGTAACACACACACACACACACACACACATATTTGAATACACATTGCATTTTAAACTGACTTAAGGAGAGTTATTGGTCCTCGTGGTCATAGTTTTAAGATCTATGGGACGTGTGTTGCAACAATGTACTGTACAGTAGGTCTGTGAAATGGAACATGTCATGTGATTTATTATTTATTAGCAATATATATATATATATATATATACTAACTTTAATAAGTTACATAATGGGAGTACACAACTTTGCTTCTTGCTCAACAAGTTTTTTAAGTATTTGTACTTGATTATTTTTTTTTAATCATTAAAAATTTTACCTACAACATTTGAAAAGAAAATATGTACTTTCTATGCATTTAATTTTTAAAACAGACTCATTACTTCATCTTTTAAGAACCAATCTATTTTTATCTACTTTATCTGTCAGTTATTTGTTGTCTACATTATATGTTTTATTAATTTTTATTTAGGCAATTTTAGTCATAAACCAAATAAAACACAAATCAGAATCTTAATACATTGCAACCGTTGTGACTGTGACCCAGAAAGGGCAAATTTACTGATTATTGACTGGTCAAGTTATGAGCAATATAGCAACATTTATTTTTTTAAATCCAAAGTATTAATTATCATTTTGTTTCTCATGTCTGGAAATGTTTTAAATCTGTTTTGCTGTGGTTAGCTAAAGAGGAAAATGTCATTTGAATGATTTTGTGGAAGATTCATGCAGCTGTAGTACAAAATTGGGACTGTGGTGGTCTAGTGGTTAAGGTACTGGACTATGGCCCAGAAGGTCCAGGGTTCAAATACCACTTCTGCCACAGTTGGGTCTCTGAGCAAGGCCCTTTACCTACAATTGCTTGGATTGTAAGACTGTATTAATTGCAAGTCGCTCTGGATAAGGGCGTCTGCTAAATGACATATAAACGTAAATTTTGTCATGTAACTCTTTTCAATAAAAATGGAGACCAAAGGCTTTTTAAAAACATACATCCACATTTTTTCTTTAATTACATATGTAAGAAAATATTCTTACTTGAGTATTTTCTTATCAGATTAGCAGAACTTCTGTATTTCCACCACCTCTGAAGAAAACCTGCACATGAAGGAAAAGGTCATGCCAAAATTCACAGTAACCATTTTTTTTTTACATACATTTGACTTTTTTCTTATTTTGTCTGCAGATTCCTACCCTTGTGCAGCCGTGAGGTGAGCATGGCAGCTTTTAAAGGCGTCTGGACAAAGACTTTCTGGCGTGCTGTATCTGGTGAATTCTTAGCCGTACTAATCTTTGTTCTTCTGAGTCTGGGCTCAACCATCAACTGGTCAGCGAGTACAGAGAAGCCACCTCCTGCCGACCTGGTTCACATCTCGCTCTGTTTTGGCCTCAGCATTGCCACCATGGTGCAGTGTTTCGCGCACATCAGTGGAGGTCACGTGAACCCCGCCGTCACCGTAGCAATGCTGGTCACAAGGAAGCTGAGTCTTGCCAAGGCCTTGTTTTATGTCCTGGCACAGTGCTTGGGAGCCATAGCAGGGGCGGGGATTCTGTTTCTGGTTACGCCAAGCACTGTTCGTAGGAGCTTGGGTGTCACAAAGGTAAGATGGTGGACTTGTTCATAAATACTTCTTAAATAAGTTCAGAGTTCTTAAGTCGGGGTCTGTCAAATTGGGAAACCCATTAAGACAAATGTCACCAATGGGCTAAGTCTCTCCAACTCTGGAGGATTTACATGTTTTTTTTCTGAGACTACTGGAGCCAGGTTTTGCTTATCCTTTAGAGATGCCCAAGCGAGGTAACTGTGTGGCTGCCAATGCTTGACGAAGGGCACTAATTACCCCATTCTGTACACATGAGCTCCCAAATTGGCTAGAGTCACCCTAATTGACAGCACTGACCAAAAGTCCATTCTTTTCTCCCAGAAAGATTCATTCAAAAGCCAAAGATACTGTACAACCAACAACAACTGATAACATCGTTAGGATTCAATGAAGGGACAAGCACTTTACCATTGCCATTATAGCAGGATCAACATTTTCAAACTTCTGCTCCAAAACTTCATAACAGCTGCTTTCTGCCCTTCTTCCAAAAGGTGAACCCAAGTATCTCAGTGGGTCATGCTCTGGTTCTGGAGCTCCTGATCACGTTTCAGCTCGTCTTTGCCGTGTTTGCCACCTGCGACCCAAAACACAATGACCTCAAAGGTTCAGGCAGCCTCGCCATTGGAATTTCTGTTGTCATCGGCCATCTGTTCGCGGTTAGTAAACGCTACATGTGTTTTCCTCTTCTTCTAAAGCCATAAACTAATTATTGAAAGCTTCATGCTTTGCTAGAGCAGAGAACAGGGATGTGCCAGATGGCTCCTTGACATGAGCTGTTTTGCATACATAAATTTTTATGTATGAAGTGACTTTAAAAAAGCAAGGCAAGACATATAAGAACATGTAATAATGAAAATATATAAGATATATATAGCATAGAAATAATGGCAAGACTTCACAAAGATAAATAATTAAGTAGAGTCCATACAAAATGACATGTGTGAGCCCAAGCCATGAAGAAAGAGTGAAATCTCTGGTGATAGTGACCTCTTGGAGTCATGAAGGATATCAATGTTACTGTGGATTCAGCGTTACTCTGACCAAAGGACTATCAGTAAATCCAAGGTGCATTCCATACGACCCCAAAACAGAGAAAAGGTGGGATGTTATGGGAAATGCAAATACAAAACACAGTTTTTTTTACATTTACCCAAAATATATTATGTGTTTTTCTGGTAAACTTCACATCCGTTCCTGCATTTCAGTCCTACAAAACATTTTAAAGAAATTAAAACAGGACCATTTTTAACCTCTAGTAATGAGGTAAAAAACACTAAATAATGTGATTTCTAACAGATTATGTTGGCAGAATTGTTACAAAAGCAATATGCACAAAAGGCTGTGACTTTAAGAAGCAAAGATGGGCAGAGGATTTCCAGTTTGTTAAGAAATGCATGAGATGAAATGAAAATGAAATGATTTATTTGTTTAAAAACAGTGTTTCTCAAAGAAAGATCGGACATGATGCATATTTGTTCCTCTACTGTGCACAATGTCATTAAACGATTGAAAGAAGTCTGTAAAGGACCCAAACCGAACATCTATGATCTCTGATTAATTAATAGCTGATATTACTACATGGGCAAGGCATTACACTGACATTCACATATGCCACTTAAAAAGTTACTGTGTAAAAAAAGTATGATTTGACCTCTGTTCCTCAAAGGATTCGGCTTTTGTACCAAATAATGACTTATAATCACCTGTTGACATCACCTGCTTGCAAACACCTCATTATTTTGTTTTTGTACCTCATTACTAGCCCTAAATAGGCACTGTGTCAGCTTTTATAGAAGGTGTTACAAGCTTGAAATGCAAGAATGGGAAGCTGACTAGACAAAACATGAAATATCATGGGTTCATACCGGTATTTGAAATGACAAAATTAAAAAAAATCTAAGTCAATGTAAGAAAGAAATGTTTTTTAATTCATTTTCCATACTGTCCAAACGTTTTTCTGATTAGGATTGTGTAACCTCATTTCCAAATATGTCATACGTCACAGTGTCACTTTTTTCCTAAGCCAAGAAAATGGTTCATTACCCAAATAATCAGCGGTTAACAAACAATTGTTACACAGTTGTGTACTTTTTGTTGCTGGATGGGGTAGAGGTGGGCTAACAGCTTGTGCCTAGCAACAAATGCATGTCAGGCAGTAACATCACGCCTGCGCTATATGGGAGAATGACCATAAATAAATAAAGTGTAATAAATGTAGGTGAGCAAAGTGGTTAACTTTTCTGAGAGGCTGTGATGTTCTTACCATGGCACCCACCTAATTCACATGACCATAGTAACTGATTCCCAAGGTATAACCTCTAGAGAAACTGCACACAGCCCTGCCTGGATACATATCAAACATGCAGGTCTGTTGCTCCTGTCTTTACTAAATTGTTCACACAGTGCAGCATTGCATAAATCCCTCATTGTTATTAGCAGTATACTTTAGTACTAGTACTAGAAATATGTGACATGAAGCAGCACCTATTTCTAAAGTTTCTTACTGTTTTAGATCCCTTACACTGGAGCCAGCATGAACCCTGCTCGCTCTTTTGGACCTGCAGTCATCACAGTGAGCTGGGAGAGTCACTGGGTAAGAATAACTACATTGCCATAGTCTTGCATAAGAAAAAAAGAGGTATAGTAAGCAAGACTTATACAAGCTGTCTCTGGATTTCCACCTGGGATTAATAAAGTGCTGTGATGTACTCTAAAATGCTCAATAGATTTGCTTCATTGGTTTCTCTGGCTGTGCTTCAGTGTTGCTTATTAATACTATAACTCATTCACAAAGGCCCGATGTGGCACAGCGCCACATTATTGAAATCATATCCTGTCAAAATCCTTCCCTTTCATATCATATCACGGCTTAGAAATGAAAATAAATTACATACATTATTACACATTATGACCCTCAATATCAATATGAAAATAATTTTAAAAAATCAATAATTAGAGTGTAATTATCAGAATCGTTTAAAAAATTAACAACTTGCTTGAATACGTCAGAATAAAACTTGCTGTTCCTTGAGGATTTTACGACTGGTAGTTCAGGGTAGCAAAAATAATTCATTATAGTCGGACAGATGCTGTCAAAGATTCTTTGTTATAATGTTGTGAAATGGTACAAGTTAGTAGAAGGGTAGAAAAATATTTCAGAGGCTTTAACAGTCCCATCTGGAACATTGCTAAAAAGTGGAAAGGGTATGGAAAGGGTATACCAAATTTATACCAAATACCAAGTTTGGTCAGTCCTTGTGTGTGACAACAATCTTACAAGCTTTACACAAAGCTGGTCTGTAGGACAAGGTGGTGAAGGACAAGGCTCTTCTGAAAATGACCTCTGAGACTGACCTCCAAGTGCTATAGCAATATAAAATTAATAATGACATATTACCCAAACACGTCACTCCACCCAAAATACACCATACCTCCTTTTAATTATGGTGGTGGCAATGTTATGTGTTTGAGTATTTTTTTTCTTTCGTGGACACTGGTCATGTTTGAAGGGAAAATAGAAATATGGTTCACCTTCAAGCATGACAACAACCCAACACATGTACTTATTGATAAAAAAATAACACATCCACATAGGATGCTGCAAAACTCAGCATGAACTGCTCAGAGGCTAGGTTTTGGGTCGCTATTGCACAGGAATAAAGTGATACAAGGGACACTAGCACATCAGCAATATGTTGCCCTTCCTGGAAGAGCTTCCAGTTGGCATTTTAAAGCTGGATAATGCTTGCCCACACACAGCAAGAGTTTCCCAGGAATGTCTCCGCCACCTTCTTGGCTTGCCCGGTTATTTATCGCATTTATGGGACCAGCTGGGGCAGGATCTACAGGCCCAGCTGCAACATCTGTGGACAAATATGCCATAAGATACCAAACTTGTTTGCTTTCAAGCCCAACTGGCCAATTCATCTTGTATCCAGGCTAGAGGCAGCCAAACAGGGTACAACAGTCTCCTTTTAATTGTACAGTTATCCCCAAAAAACATCACAGACTTAATTTTGCTTTAATTTTGTCAGCACTTATATATCATCATATAGAGTTTCACTCGATTCCAACAATTTCATGGTGTGTTATTTTTTGTCAATGAGTATATTTGTATTTTCCATTCAAGGTGCAAATGTGACAACAAAAGCTGATCTCTTTTTTAATGCCTTTTTTTCTTGTTGCTTAAATGCGGCAAGGAAAAATGCACAAGGGTAGCACGGTGGCTCAGTGGCACCGCTGCCTCACAGCAAGAAAGTCCCCGGTTCAATCCCAGGGTGGGGCGGCTTGGGTCCTTTCTTTGTGAAGTCTGCATGCCCTCCCTGTGTCTGCGTGGATTTACTTCGGGTACTCCGGTTTCCTCCCCAGTTTAAAGACATGCGTGTTAGGTTAATTGGCGTCTCCAAATTGTCACTGACTTGTGTATGCAAAACACCCCAGCCGTGTAACTGGAAACAGCACGCCGGTCCCAAGCCCGGATAAGTGGGGAAGGGTGGAGAAAGCAATGGCAAACTGCTCCACTATCCTGCCGAAATCCTTCATGGATCCCATCGATAAAGGACAGAAATGTGTGGAGATCCATGATCTATCAAGTGACCGAGAGTCGGCTGCGACTGTACGGGTAATACCATCCCCAAAATGCGTTATTAAGTGTTTTAATTGGCTTAAATTTTAGACTATGAGACAAAAATGTGACTGTTTAAATGGCGTAGGATGATTTCCTGTAGACACTGTACCTCCTACATGGTTAGAATGAAAATCTGCCACTATATTGATCCTATGTAAATAAGGATCCACATCTCTGCTATAGCTGAAAAAGCCTCCTACAGCAGAATTCATGCAGGGACATAGATAAGCTATCATGGAACGCAAAGAAAATAGTACTGGGTGTAATCCCATAAGGTCACATATCAACATACTGCTAACCTGCCAAGAGCAAGTCGCTTGATATTATCTTGCCCCGGGGCATCTATACCTTTAAATATTTACATAATTTCGTCAGGGCAATCAAATGTCACTACAAGCACTAGGTTTCCTATGACAAATGAAATGTTGACAGATTTCAAGCATTCCTACTAAGGACACTAAAGTCAACAGGGAAGGGGTGGGAATGGCAACATGACACCCAGGTAGTACCTAGGACCAAACGGTTTATAGTAGTGCCCCTTGATTTTGAAAAACATCATTTCAATCCGGTTTAACCCCAGGATTGTGATACAGCAAGGCAAGGGGTATTACCTTAAGGTAGAGGTACTCCAAGAGTGAGTTCAGAAAGGGAAAATAAAATGTCTTGGTAAAAGCAATAAACAGACTCCTCTTCCTCCAAATTGAAAACTGATTTATTACCTGTGCTTCTGTTTCTTTAGGTAACATATTTACCCCTGCAATTTGGGCTAGGTTTCCATTTGCACAAGCCACAAGCACAGCTGATTCAGCCTGTCAAGGGATTAGTAATTAAGCGATGAAATAATTGGCACTGGGACTGCACAACCATGCAGCTTCAGGAACATGGAACTATTCCATGGCCACAGTACTACAGTATAATACCGAGGTTCGAAAATAGGATTTATGCTATTCCTAAATTGTAAATGATCCAAAAGGTAATGGAACAACCTCCCTGAAACTTAACTGTTTATTACAATATTTATGCACAGTTTGAATGAAGATCATAATACAGTTACACACTCCTGACTGAGGTGGTAGTTTGGAAGAAAGTGAGGAAGATTAGTATTTCTGTATCTATTTTCAGGACAGGTGTCACATTATCCACAGAGTATCTTCACAGGAACAGATGTGACCTGGCATCACAGTGCTATGGCCAGGTTAGGCTGAAGCTCAGAAGGTCCATTCTTTGACCTCTTTGACATTTTATGTTAAGACTAAACATCAGCTGTTACCAATTTGGGACCATGATCAATATGGAGTATTACAGTTACAATTATATCATTTAGCAGACCCCCTTATCCAGAGCAACTTACAATTAATACAGTTTTACAATCCAAGCAATTGTGGGTTAAGGGCCTTGCTCAGGGACCCAACTGTGGCAGAGGTGGGATTTGAACCCTGGACCTTCTGGTCCATAGTCCAGTTTCTCAACCACTAGGCCACCATAGTTTTTATACAGGATATATCAACAGACTGGAGGATAGAGACAGGAACTTTGCGCCATTCTTAGACAGAAAGTGTTTCAAGGCTGTGAGCTTCAGATCGTAATGTTAACCATGGTGTAAATAAGGGTTAATTTGTACTATGAATTGATAAAAATAAAAAAGGTTACTACCATAAAAGTGAAAAACTGTTCAAAGTAGAGAGGAGGACCCTTAGGAGGTTCAGATTAAGATTTCTGTTAAGCAAACGAAAGAAATCTGGAAAGAGACAAGGAAGATGGAATATTCTCCTAACGATTAGATCGTACAGGACTAATGTTTGTGGCCGACCTTATTAGAAATACCCCACCAGTTAAATATACACAGGAGCAGTTAAATTAATTGATCCAACGGATTAAGTAGAGCACAAATTACCAGCATGGTAAATAAACTGTTAGTAAATTACACAAATAAACACATGGCTGTTATTTTAAAGTAAAGGCTCATAAAAGGTTATATTTCCATCCATTATGTTCCACTTAATCCACACGGGGTCGCAGGCCAGCTGGTGCCCACCCGGCAACTCTGGGCGCAAGGGCATGAGCAATCCTAGACAGGGCGCTAATTCATCATAGGGCACACACACACACGGTCACATGCCACTTTTAGAGACACCACTTAACCTAACACGAATATGTTTGGACTGTGGAAGGAAACTGGAGTACCCGGATCAACAGTCAATCCTGCCTCCTCACTAAGATTTACTTTTCCTTGCTCAGAGTTGCTTTGAGATTACTTTTAATAATCCGGAAATCAGATTTCTCAGTAATCCGAACATCGCGTTTACATGCACTTCAGAAATTAATTATTAAATATTAAATAATCTATCTTCACTTTTTCAAGTATCTCAGAGTCTCAGAGGTTTCACAAAGTGTTGGTGTGTATTATTCCAGGGTTGCCAGATACTGCGAGGAAAAAATGGTCACGGTCCATGACAAAGTCTTTAGTACATGGGCAGACTAATTTCTAGTTTACATGACCAAGTTACAAGTTACATTATCTAGTTACATGATGTTTACATGACCACTTGAATTATCTGAAAAATCTGCAAAAACCCCC